>OMNV01012547.1:0-36516 GCA_900303265.1 Brotula barbata
CACTGGTAAGACACACACACACACAGAGAGAGAGAGCGAGAGAGCACTGAAATACACACTGGAATTTATGCAGCATTAAAACAATGGTTGCTGCTTCAAATGAGAGTTCAGTTCCAGCACCCGGTGCGCAGAGGGAGGGGGGCAATGACGACTTGTGTGACTGTGTGTGTGCGACTGTGTGTGTGTGTATTTGCATGTATCCGAGGCCATTTTTTTCTGTATGTGCGTACTTGATGGCAATACATTATTGAGGTACAGCACGCTACATGAAAAAGCACTTAATGAAGCGTTGTATCCCACAGGCGTACATTGATCCACCGAATACTGGGGAAAAACCCACCCCGGTTGAAGGTATTGAATTAACACATGGGTGCACACACACATATGCAGTACACACACACACATCTCAAGATGTGATTGATAACAGGAGCGAGTGGTTGTCACTTCTCTCTTCATTCTTTACCTCCATCATTTGCTCCTCCTCTTCCTTCTTTTGTGTTTTTATGCGTCCATCTTCACCATGCATCTCTCTCACTCCTTACTCTCACTCAAACACACACACACACGCGCGCGCACACACGCACACATCAATGGCTCTACACCTCCACCCACATCCTGCTCATCACTTCTCATTTGTCTCATTTGTCCCTTCCCATCTCTCTCCCTCTCTCTCCCTGATTCAGTGACACTTGTCTTTTCACTTCAGCATCATGAGGGCTGAAGCACACGCACACACACACACACACACACATACACTCACACACACACACACACTTACTCTCTCTCTCGCTCACTCAAAGAGCAAGAGAGAGAGTTTATACGTATCTTTATTTACCCGTCCGTGCTCTATCTGTAGACACCGTACATGTATTTACAGTAACAACTGATTCTTCTCCTTATTTTATTCAGCCCAGGACCAAACACCCCTTTCCCCCTCCTGAGTCCAGAACAACTGGAAGCCATTCAGGTCCAGGACGGCTCTGTAATAACTGAACTCGAGCTTCAGGCAAGACATCAACATCAATGGAGTCTCACTTCCTCTTCCTGCTCAAATACACAGCCGTCCTTTCCTGTCCCATCACACAGCAGACATTTATCTTTGTGCCGTCAACGGCATCTCACACCAAAAAAACACCGGCTAAATGGGAACAAAATAAACAGCAAGTTTAAACGTGAACATCCTAAAAGACAACATGAAACGTTTTTCCTCTGAGCACAGACAAGAAATTTGTCATCCTCAGTGTCATTAATAATGTAAATCAGGAATTTTGTTATGAGTGGAGGTGTGGATTGACCCCTCCAGACTGGTTTACAGTCAGAACTCAGAAGTCCCCCATAAGGTGTCACGAGCAGGAAAGGCGTCCTCTAATAAAAGACCTCTACAGTCCTTCATAGCTGGACTGATTCTCAGCACTGGGAAAGGATCCATTTTCTGGGCTCCTGTTGGTCGATGGCTGACCAATCGGCTGAGTGGATCTGGATTGTTCAGTTCGGGTCTTCAGGTCCACCATCTGTCCAAATGTTAAATTCCCTGCTGGGTAAAACCGTCCATACACAGAGGGTCGTGTCCAATCATCCATCAAAGAGCGCTAGCTCAGGACAGAGAGTCAGACTGTCCACGCTGTGAAGACACCTTGATCAAACCTGGGTAGAGCTGACACGTTCAGCCTCTGAGTCCCTCTAAAGTCCAGTCCCAGTCCACCAGGACGACACAGGCCAAACGTCTCCACACCAAGTCTGTGGACAGCCTCTGAATGAACTGAGATGAAAGGCAACCCGCCTACAGACCAGATGGAGGGGTCCCTGACCCCCTTCATCTATAAAGAGGAAAATGACTCTCTGTGGAACCCAACACAAGGAGACCCGAAACAAATCCACCAACACAGCCTGAACCCTGCACAGGAGATCAACTGGAGGATCAATGCAGGTGGAGGTGGATTGCAAGGACACGCCCCCTGTAGGACCTTTCAGGTACTACTCACAGTTCCTGAGACAACCCCTGACCGTACCCTGGACATTTTCACTGTTTTTAATTTATAACTCCCTGGAGATTCACCCAAATATCTGAGCCCTCTTCTCCTCCAGACCAGCCCGGAGCTTAAGCCCGCCCCCACCGGGACAGCCTGACTTTTCTTCCATTTTAACCTTAGCAGCTGATATTGAACTGAATCAATTGACAGTTACAACTAATGTGTCTATATCCCTAATTAGTATGACATCATCAGAGACATCTTAAGAGTAGCATCACACCCAGGCAAATTAACGTGAGACAGGTCGGCTCTAAATTTATGGAGCAGAGATTCAATGGCCACAGAATAGAGCATGTCAGACAAAGGACGGCCTTGATGGACCCCCTCTGGACTCTGAAAGAAGCGCTCAGACCACTATTGATTTTTAGTCCACTTGCAGGCTCATTGTATCAACCTGGATCTTGGCTTTGAAACCTGGGCTGAAATCAGAGGTAGACAGAGAGTTCCATAAAGACCGGTGAAAAGCCTTGTCCTGGTCCACGGTCCACTGTTAATGAAGTGACCTCCAGATCATCCCAAACTCAAGTGGCTCTCATCACTCTTCTGGGTCTCTTTTCTTGGGCAGCAGGGACAGCTCAGAGACAGCCGCCCCCTCTCCGAGCTGTCTGTCTCTAAGAACCTCTAACAGGTCCTCATCCGTCAGCCACCAGAAAGACTTGCAGTCCACAGGAAGTCCATGGATACCTGGAGCTCTGTCGTTCTCCAGACTCATCAGAGCAGCGTGGAGTTCACCCAGGGACAGCAGGGCCTCCAGCTCCGTGCTGAAACACTCCGACGCCTCCAGACTCTGCTGATATTCAGTCCTTTTAAAACAGACCGCATGTCTCGCTGCAGGCTCCGGAACGCAGACAGTGAATGATCTGTTTTCTTTGAATTGGGATGGAGAGTCCATCTATGTGACATCCAGAACATGTGATTGAACCAGAGCTCCGTGTGCTGTCACGCCCAGCAGGTCACCCCTCTTGACCTGGGAGGGAGCAGAGTTAAAACGGCAAAAAGCACGGGCCAACTTCACATCTTCATACAAATACACAACAATACACAACAATACACAAAACGGTGATCGGTGAAGCCCACGTGATTTATCTGACACGATTTAAAAACATTCAAACTACCAACGGTCCAGCCTATAGTGACGGACGGTTCGTTGCCTTTAGACAGACTGAGTGTGTATTGTGTCTGTTTTTGTGGGTTTGTCTACAGGCTTCAACCAGTTTTCAGTCATTTATCTGAACCTGTTTGAAGCTGGGTGTGGTTCCTAATGAGTCCTATTCAGGTGTGTGTGTCTCCAGTACAATTAAAATCACCACCGACACCACTGCCACAGCGTCCAGTCCACGTCACACACACACACACACACACACACACAGACTCATTGTCACAGAACACGTTCAACACACACACCCAGTCTCACTGTCACATTAGGGTGCAAAATGTCTTTGTTGCCTCTTGGATGGAAATGACATCTAATCATCTCTGGCCACAGATTTAGCATCACGCAGGAAATGAAGAGTTCAGCTATGAAACGCACAGAAAAGCACAAAACCAGCCGAGACTTCCAGGCTTCAATTCGTTCATTGTTGTTGAGAATTTAAGCTTTAACTTTTGCAGCCAGTTTTTCCGGCCGGTAGATCTCTCGGTCAGTGAGAGATTCGTTACTGAAACCTCCTGATTCTGAATCTCTGGCCTGGAAAGAACAATGTTCTAGTTTGCCTGCCTGAGAAACATTTAGATTTTGACCAGATAGTAATCACTCTGCTGTCTCATCATCGGCTCGCTGTCATCTCCTCCCTCTGCCGAGGATGCTGCGGCTTTGGTTCCTCTAATCACGTTTACAGTCTTAGCATCACTTTGTATAACGTCTGGACTTTTCTTTCATGGATCAGCATCAACAGCTCCTCATCGGACGCATCTTCATCGTCCATCCATACAATCATCACTCACTCCGCTGCTCCCCTGGCTGACTTTCTCTTTCACCTGAATGGCTTCACCGTTGCTGTTCTGCTTTTCATCCCTCTCAGTGCGCTCATCCTCGCTCATCCTTCCTGCCGTGTCCTTATTTCTTATTCATCTCAGCGTCTCTGCTGTCCTCGGGCCGGCAGCAGCGGAGGCACTGGGACGCACCACAGCGTCTTCCCTCCCTTAACTTGGCGAAGTGAGATTTCTGCGCGTCTACTCTTGTCAGTCTGATGGTGGACAGGTGGACAGTCTCGTGTCATTTTCTGTCTCAAGTCAACCCTGTACTTATTCTTTAGCTACGTACAAAATCCACTCTCACAGAGGAATGCAGTTGCAAAAATGTATTTTCTCCAACAAGAAAAACATAAAAACAATATAGAATAACAACATTAACTGTTTCTGGAATTAAGATGACATGAGTGAAGTCATTGTCAAGGGCTAACGGCAACACAGACCACCACAGGGCCACAGACCACCCGTTGAAAAGCCCTGATTTGTAGCAGTGCTTTATATTTTGGGCCCGTTGAAAACGCCCAGGGGTGACTCAGTGCTATGCCTGTCTTTGTATCCTCAGTGTTGCCAGGGACACACACATCCTTCATAAACAGCTGCTGTCCATGCTGCCCTCGTGCTCTGAAGTATGGATCTGTACAGCTAAAGAGATTTATAAGGATTAGACCACTCCGCACCAACACACACTCACAGACACGGACCCGTGGACAGCTGTGCTACTGGATTATGACTGTGTTTATTTTGCCACAGTGTTTGATAATGTCATTGTGTCCTGCCGTATAGTAGCTGACCTTCTGACCTTTGCCCTCTGTTTGTCGCCTACCAACCCTACTTACAGAAAAAGTCAGAGGTCACCAGGGACCTCCCACTCTGCATCCCAGATGGAACCCTAGTGGCAGTAGGGATAACACCTGTTAAAGACACAAACGTACACACGCTCTACAAGAGAGAGTGTTTGGTGAAATTTGTGAATTAGACAGTTGAGAAGCCATGAGTGACAATTAAACTGTCACACTGGTGTGTATAAACGTAGCACACACACAAAGCTCTGTTCCACAGGTCACGTGATTTCACTCACACAGACAATGCGCACTATTGTATAAGAATGTTGACTGGCAACACGGCATTAACACTGACACACAGCTGTGATGATCCGACTTAAATCAATGTACATTTGCGCGTGCGTGTATGTGTGTGTGTGTGAGTCTGTTTAAAAAAACTATTTCTTTCTGTAGCGTCTTCTACAAAAGTTACATTATGATTTCAAGGGCCGTTTTTTTTTTATTTGTAAAGCAAGAGTACACACTGATGTATGACTGACAATGAATAAGGTTTCAACAGGACAACAAAGGACCAGTTTTGATACAAATCATTTGAATTTGCAGAATAATGGAAAAGGCTTTTGTACAGTTTCAATATCAAAGTAAAAAAATGTGATATTGTGTTGAATAGGTTTGTATGCTGCGTTTCCCATAAGGCCAAGAATGTTGACCATGATGCACGCTGGGATATTTTCATAAGGGTAACGATGCTGGTTACGGTGTGTTTAGAATTGGCATGTGTATGTGCGTATATCTGAATAAAGTTTATAATAGTGCTTGTCATTGACCTGCCTCCAAGTGAAAAGTAGCGGAGTAGCTGTCGCTAAATTACACTGCCAGTGGTGGAATAAACAGTAAATTACTTGAAACAAAATTACTGAAAAAGTTTGGTTAAATTAGTAACTTAGCGACTTGTACCTAAATAATCCACATTTTAGCACAGACAGTTTGTGGGATTTTTTTCAAAGTTACGTTTAATGTTTGATGGACAACATTTGGACAAAAATAATATTCATGTTAACTGAAACACTGGTAAATAGAGGTGTAATTGAATGCTCTTTAAGGTTATTTAAAGGACATGTAACAGGCCTTTTTACATAAGTAACTCATTAATAATTCAGTACACCAGATTTGATAGTCATTTAAAATTTATTTCCCTTTAAGCTCTCTTTATTCTTGATGTGTGGTATTTTTATACATTTGGTGTCTTCGAGACCTTTGAGATTTTCACTACAATTTACACTAACACTCAAGTGCCTATGAGGAATTCTTAATAGTTTATGAAGTGTTTGTGAAGGTCAAGTGGTGGTTGAGTTAGAGTTTAAGAGATTAAATTACCATGGTATGATAAATTAGTTTGAATATGAAATAGATTTTGTTTTGAATAGGTGGGACATTGCCCTCCTCCTCCATACACATGGAGACACAGAGGGTTTTCAACTTCTCCTGCTGTGTTTTCCGTGTGTGTGTGCATGTGTGTGTGGTGAGCTGTCAGAGGAGATCTGGTAAGAGTGGGCTAATTGGAGTTAATTCACCATCTGTCTGAGAGAGCCAGCAGACAGGTCATTAGCAGAGACAAGTCCAGCCACAGGGGAGGCCAAGAGGGGAATCACTATCTCTCATTTTCCCTCCCACTGTCTTTAGCCTTTCCTTCCTCCCTTCTTTTGTATCTATCTCTCTGTAACCATGGCTGCTTGGTTGTTCTTCCTCTCAGTCTCCGATCTCTTTCTTCTCCCCAATGTACAAAGGATAATTTTTTAAAGATGACACAGACATGCAAAAAATTGGTGGATGAAGTGACGCTCTAGCTGGGATTACAGCGATCAACGAGAGAAAAAGAGCACTTTGATATTTAACAGCACTTTGATATACTAGTGCTGCCCTCTGCTGGTGAGATAACACATCTGAACAAAGGATAAAAGGGGAAATACTAAATAGCGATTGATTGGTTAGTTTCCTAACCTGTCATCACAGAGAAAACAAATATATTAATCGCGGCAGTACAGGAACATCAACAACACCAACAATAGGATAATCTCTACACTTTTTTCATGATTGTTATACCAATTGTTCATCTATCCTCCTCTCTCAAATGTTCAATTAATTTAATTTCATATAAACTGATTTGAATAAGCACATGAAAAATTGAAGTGAAAAAGTGGGAAAATGTGAAACTTGGAAATTAACCAAAGAGCAATAAGCCAGGAAAATAGAAGGAAGGAGATTTTCTCTATCAAACCATTCATTAGTTACATTCAGTCGTACTTATTTATACCACGAGGGGGCGACAGAAAGCACCCCTCCTGTACGTAAAACCGAGAATACTCACCAGTGTTGCGTTCACGTGCTCATCAGAGAGTTGTATAGGTCCAAACGTTCATTTTTCATATTGTTTGTTCTGCGAGAACAGCAAGAAGAGCATCATCCGATTGCAATTTCAAAGTTGTATTCTTGGTGTGATCCATTTTCCAACAGCAGAGGCACTTCAGTTCTCTCGTGGCGGCTTTTGTTTTACATACATAAACAAAACGAATTTAGCCGACACGACACCATAAACGCCGTATTGACATGCTTGGAACGGAAACAGCGCCATCCAGAGTCGGTTGAGCGCTTCATTTATTGATAGTCCGTGAAGGCAGCAAATTTGGCCCCGCCCAGATTTTTTTCCGAGCGGGAAGTTCAGCTGCGTTGAATTTAGCATTAATGTGGCTAACGCTTCAATGCTAAGTGTCCCGAACAACCCAATAACTTTTCACTTTTTCACTTTTCGAACATAGCAGCTGGTGAGTTTTTCATTCAGAGCTTAAGTTCATAGACGACAAATAAAAGCTAGCTGAGCAACGCCACCAAATTTCATTGTTTTTTCGTCTTTTAATTTAGTTTTGTAATGTTCTGAAACACCTCTGGCTCATTTCAAACATAAAGTTAATCTTACTCATGCTTAAATGAAAAATGGATATGACCAGTTAGAGCTGCACGTTTTGACTCACCACTCAGACTGCTAACACCAAGTATTGCGTTGTCCTAGTTTTAGCCACAGTCATGTTTCAAGGCACCGAGGAGAGAAACAACCGTGCATCCAAATGTTTCGGACAGGTAGGAGCGAACACAGCGAACACACCTTCCACACACACCTGATTTATTGGTCATGATAATGCGAGTTTAATCAGGTCGGCAGAAATAGACACCTACCTGTTTATTTATCCATCCATTCATTCATCCATCCATGTTAATAAGCAATTTAATTTCTCTATTCACACTCTACGCTCATTTATAACCACAATGGTATCCTAAATTTTGATTACATTTACTTTCTTTTCTGCTCTGGCATGTTTTCCTTTATGTTGAGGTCAGAGTTAATTGTAAGTAGTCATGAAGGTCTATTACCTTGTGTTTTCCTCCCTTGCTGGATTGTTGTGACAGATTAATTACACTGCTGAGGAGTACCAGGCCGTGCAGAAGGCTCTGCGACAGAGGTTGGGTCCGGAGTACATCAGTAGCAGAATGGCTGGTGGTGGACAGAAGGCAAGACTTCCTAATTTCTCTTTTTCTCTTTCCCAGCCAATGGAAATTTGATAATTCAATGAATTCAAAAGTCTCATTAAGTCTTAATTCAAAAGCCGAATTAACACTTCAGCTACAGGCTGCTTATGAACCCTTAAATGGACTCTTCCAGGTGTGTTACATTGAAGGGCATCGCATAATAAGCCTGGCCAATGAGATGTTTGGATATAATGGATGGTCTCACTCCATCTCTCAGCAGAATGTTGGTATGACCCAACGGGCTTTTTATTTCTGTGTTAATGCCAAAGTGTTAATATCAAGTCAGGCTAACAAGCCCTGCGTTTGTTTAACAGATTTTGTAGACCTCATCAATGGGAAGTTCTACGTCGGTGTCAGCGCGTTTGTGAAAGTGCAGCTGAAGGTTGGATGAGTAATCATTGAACGTACAACACAACGAAGACTTCATAAGTTTTTCCACCTTGAAAGTTACATTGCTTTATTTCAATTTGCTGCAGTGGTTTATAACCGTCGAACATGACTACTCATGTATGTTCTGTCTTACAGGACGGGTCGTTTCATGAAGATGTCGGCTATGGTGTCAGCGAGGGGCTGAAGTCAAAGGCTCTGTCACTGGAAAAGGCCAGAAAGGAAGCTGTCACTGATGGGCTGAAGAGAGCATTGAAGTACTTGAATCTACTTGTGTTAACATGAGAACACGAGTGGATTACATAAAACACTGAGCTGATGTTATCATTTTACTTGTTCAGATGCTTTGGTAATGCCCTTGGAAACTGCATTATGGATAAACAATACCTCATGGCCATCAACAAGATCCCCAAGCAGGTCAGAGACGTGGCGTGTCTTTCTTGGTTACTGTTTCACTTTGTGGTATTTCCACTTTTATCTGATAACTCTGTGAATGTAGAGCCTAATTTATTCTCCCCCCACATGTAGCCTCCCCCTGCTTTAGATCCAGCCCAGACCAAGCGCTCCGATAATGAGCCCTCTGTGGAGAAGGCCCGGTTCTCTAGCCTGGTCCGGGAGGAAAAGCAGGAGTCTGCGGTGAGCTGTGCTAGGATACCGCTGGAGCCCAGAGTTCTCCAAGACAACGGTTCAGATGATTGTGAGAGGAGAACGGAAAAACTGCCTGTCACTCCTAATTCTGTCCAGGCCGTGGACAAGAGGAGCGATAACATGGGCTCAAGGTAAACTGCGCCAAGTCTGTCCTCTCTGACTCCATCCCTCCTCCAAGGCTCAGCATGACATACACCTACCTCATTTCTTCTCTTTGAAGGCCGGCACTGGATTTGTTGGAAGCGCAGTCAGATCCCAGACAGCTGAGAAAGCTTCGGCAGCAGCAGCTTCAGCAGAAGTTCAGGCAAGAGATGGAGGCCAAGAAACAACAAGAGAAACAGGGTGACGTCAAATCCGAGGATCCCGAGGTTACGGCTGGAAAAGCATCCAATGGAGGTAATGGTTTAACAGAAAAAAACGCAACCATTTTGTGTTATTTTTATGAGGTTTTATTATGTCTATTCTACAGGTCACGATCAGGCTGTACAGAGCCACAGCATCACTGCCGGACTCGGAAGTAGGGATGACTATTTAGCAGGTGCAATATGCTACCACTAGAGGGCTTCACATACTCCTGACTGTCATGAGATGCAACTCTCCTCAGCCTTTACCAACACTGGCTTTACTCTTCAGATGATCCTGAGATTTGGGATTTCACATTAGATGCCATTGAAGAGTTGGACCTCCCTGCCGGTGCCCCACCTTCCAGAGAGATCAGCACGCCCAACAGTCACAGGATGCAGACACGCAGCAAGACACCACAGAGAGACTCAACCCACCCTCCGAGGGCCCCGACGAATCTACCAGAACAGGCCCCGTCATACAGCGGAGGACGTGGTGGGGCGACTTACAGACCCCAACATCAGAACCACTATCAGCCAAGACCAGGTTAGAATTCATGAGAGAAGGTGCTGTTAGGAGGGTGTTGATTGAATTTCAAGGTGCTTGTTTTATTTTTCTTGTTACAGGGCAGGCATACAGTCCATACAGACAAGGACAGCACATGAAGAAACGCAGACTAGACACTTGAATTTCAACAGCGCCCTCAAACCACAATCCAGCAAAATGTTTTACCTTTGTCTTTATATTTATTTCAAACATCACTGCCTCGTCAGATGAATGCTGTTTGGTTTTGTAAATGAACAATAAAATGAACACAGAATCGTTCTGTCGGTTTTCTGCGATGCACAAAATGTGGCAAGAAGTGGTCAAAGCTCAGCAGGGACCAAAATCTCTCAGGGATCCATTCACCTAATGCACATCTGTTCATATTAATCTGAAGTCCAGTTTGGGGAAATACAGACAAGCAGAAACATTTTAATAATCATTGGAGAATTTAAAAACTTCACCCTCTACAAATACAACAAATCATGACAGATGCCTTAACTGATCTTTTATTTTGTTTTTTACATTTTGTACAATGTGAAAAACATACACAAAACAGAACACTGAGTCACAGAAAGTCAGTAAAGACGGATCAGAAATAAGTGATATTACTGCGTGTCAGTAGCCACAAACAGCACTGTATAGAGAGAGGTCTTTGATATTAACTGATAATAGTATACTAGTACATAGATATTGGCTTGACGTGAGCTTGTGCTGTACAGCAGCCAGTTGTGAGTTGTCATGTAAAATTAAAAACCAGAGAAGCAGGCATGCAGAAAACTTATGCTGATACATTCTGACATTGAAGTTCTGCCCATGAGTGGTGAATGGCAATTCAACAGAATGTCGGCACTTTGTGATGACTTCCAGGAAGGCAAAAGAAAAAAAAAAAACAGGGTCTCTATATTCCAATATCAAAAACATTTAAGTCAGTAACAACCCTCATCGGCATGCAAATGTTTCCATTACCCCTCAGACCTTATAAAATTTTAAACATTGCATATTCTGCATTGCAGGAACTTATTTTTTTCTCTAGAGAAGTTTAACTATTAATCTGATCTACAAGCAGGTAAAAGGAACACAATAACAGAATGGCACTCATGACGTGGTGAAAAAAGCCAACGTGCGGCGTGACAACTGTTTACCTGGAAACAGCTCATTCTCTGCCTGAACAAGTGCTGCTATGAAATGCTGATCGTTCCACAAAAAAACAAACAAACACACAAGTGCCAGCCAAATCATGTATTTGCTTATGGTGAATGTATTGTGCGCTTTGGGTTCTTGAAATGCCCAATACAAATAAATTCATTATTATCATGAGTCAAATATAAATACACAGCTGATTAAACAACAAACACAAATGTAACTGTGGAGGGCAAAATGTTGTTTCCACAATTGTCAGTGTGCTCTTTGTTCTGCAGTTCAGCATGTTATATGATAACTTTCCAGACAGCGCTTATCTTCTGGATTGGTCATGTGACAGCTATGGAGCAACCTGAACTGTTTATGATTTGTATAGGTTTACTGTCTTATGCAGCGCAATCATAGCTACATGACTTGATGAATATGGAACCTTTCGTTAGTGAGGATGCAAGGCAGGTTAGGGTGCGTGTTTATGTAGAGGGATTACCGCGTTACCAAGTGTACCCCCGAAAGTATAGTGATCTATAGTGACTGAGAATTATGTGAAAGCATACCCTCACATTAACATATATACATTACAATAGAAAAAAAGGGGGAGGGCGGGGAATTCATAGATAGAAGAGCTTAATAAACTGCAGGACTACTCCTGCACTGAGAGCAGGGTACCAATAACAACCCTGCAATTGCACTTTATATTCCTTTAACTACATGTTGTTTAACAACCTTTAATAATAATTACAGTGAAACAACATCAAAATCTGATGGCTGAATACAGGTCCATAAAGAACATTTGTTTTTATTAAATATACGCATACAAAACAGACCACAGAGAGAGAGAACCCCAGACACTTGTGTTTTTAGAGGTGACGGCAAAACATTATGAGCAGATATCTTTACCCTAATGTGATTCAGCTCACAACCGGTTCATCTGTGTATTGTGCAACATCTGTGTAAACAACTGGGATGAGTGGGGACGTTTGTTCCCTTCAAAAGTCACAAAAAAACCCATCTTCCACAAATACTATCCTAATAATCTGAAATCTATTTCTGTTGTGATACGACTACTGTTAATATTTCTCATTTACTACTTGGTCAACCTGGAATCAATTAATAAGATTCAAATCTTGCTGTAAAAAAAATATTCTATCCACGTGAAAACACACACTAACTGGAACTTACAGCAGTGACGCCTTCAATTTTAACCAAACTGCAAGTGGTGTTCAACACCTGTATAACTTTTTTTTTTAAGTCACAGATACACTGGCTTACATTAACATGCCAGGCATGAACGGTATCAGCATTGATACTCCAACTAATTTGTATGGATTGACACAACTTAAATCATAAATACACCAGACAGTCACAGGGACATAAATAGGCTAAATGTGGAATCGTAACCCAATAAGGACAATTCTATATACAAAGTCAATGTTTCCATGTGTTTAGGGATTAAGGCCACAGTTACAAATTACAGTTTGTCTTCTCTTTGCCATTATTGCATTTTAAATTGAGAATAGGTAGGCACTGGGATGTGTAGAATTTCTAAACCTATTCACTACATTCCTGCCTAAACTTACAATGTCTTCCTTCTCTAAACTCTGTCTTCTCTTCCACCGCTCACACATTACCACTTCATCTAGGACAAACTGTCTGTCCTACTTTCTGGTTAGTCACATTCTCCCCTCGCACTATGAGACAACTTAATCTACCACGCAAGTCCCTCAACCCAGTAAATGTTTAGTCAGGCATATCTGCACACGTCTATCAGTCCAACTATCTCTGCTAGCTGTTAAGTCAGAATGTTAACCAGAAACCTTCTTACCTCCTCATTTTCACAGGAATGACAACTTTGCAAAGGGCGCTCTCAAAAGACGTCTTTGGCTGCTGTTGGTTATGTCCATGGGTTGTTACCTAACCAGACAAAACCAACCAACTTATCACAGTTCAGTTCCACAGCTCTTGGCAGGCTAAGTGTGACTCTTGTGCTGTGGATTTGTATTGCACTCTCCCTCCAATTGCCAGACAGCCTTTTTTTTTTGTCTCAGACGACAGAACCACACGGGTAAACTATTACAGGGAAATAATGATAAAAGTTCTAACTACAGGGCACTCAGACAGTGCATACCTCCGCCAAGGACGAACAGTGGTCCAATTGTGATGCCGTCTCTCAATTATGAAGTTTAACAGGTTATTGACTAGATCACAATCAGCCCTCCCTGCTGACTAACCGACGACAGACTAACCAGCCCCCGGCCCCTGGGGTTGAACTCCAGATCTAAAGCCTAATGCCCTTCGTTAAGGGCAATGGCAGGAGTAATTAGCCTAAAACACGTTTTTGTGTTTGGGGGAAACTGGAGCACCCGAAAGAAACCCATGCAGAAACATGGAGAACTTCACAAAGGTAGAACATGAAACGAACCCAGGACCTTCTTGCAGTGGGGCAACAGTGCTAACCACTGTCCCACCGTGCCATGTGTTTCACCGTGATATTTAAATTTTTATATATGTGGTGAGTGCCACCAATTTTATTTTGGAACATCAAAAACAGCCTTGTCTGACTTTGACAGACACCCACACATAAAATTTTGTGACAATGTCAAATTGTAGAAAAAAATACAAAAAAAGTTTTGAAAAAAATAAAAAATGCAGGCGCCTATGGGATGTAGGCAGGCCCCATTTTGATGACCTGTGGTCCAAACGTTATGGGTCAAAACACGCAACCATCTAAAGCTAGAGCTAAAACTTAATCCGTTCTTCCTTTGATCATATCCGACCTGTCCAACCAGCTTCATTGCAATCTGTCAATAACTTTGAGATATCTGCAGAGACAGACAAACATAATCCGAACATAACCTCCTTGGCGGATGTAATAAAACTGAGACGCACAATGCCCAGCCAGCTAACCAATAAAATTTTTACAGAACTAGTGGTTATTTGTTAATGACTGCTTGCCTGGCCCTACATTCTCAGCCTGGACCAGGCCTTGGACGAGGCTACGTGGGCCTCACATTTGACCCCCCAGGGTTGACAGATTTCTGAGGGGCCGACGCTGTTCCCATATGGAAGCCTTGGTGCAGGGACACTGGGGCAGACGTAGGCTGGTACTGAGTTAGTGGCTGTGTGGGGTTCAGAATGTTGACCTGGCATGTGCCTGTGGGCCCTGCCCACTGAGCAGTACTGTATGGAGCAGAAGCATAGCCAAACCCCTGGGCAACTGGGCAAAGAGATCCTTTTCGAGGTGCCAAAGGTATAGAGGGATTGGCAGGGTTCGGGATGTGAGTGGTGGTGGTTGATGTGGTCGATGTAGGAAGTGTGGGGCAGAGGTACCCTGGAGCTGAGAATTTACGGCCCATGTTGGCTGGAGGGATGATCTGAAATAGAAAAAGGGGTTGTTAGTGTTTACAGGATAAGTAGCTGGTGCTTAACAGAACATTTGTATAAGATGGCAATGCTCCAATGTCAGCACGTGAAAGGATTGTTTTGAGTCATGCCTACATCATGGCTCAGTGCTGCCTGTGCTCCAGTTTTAGGGCCTTTCTTGCACTGAGAAAGGCTAATGGCATCTCTGGCCCAGTTATCCACCAGCTGGTGCAGGTCGTCCGTAAAAGTGCCTTTGCCCTTCTGGGTGTTGGAGGCAAGAGGAGTGGGTGCAATCGTCTGAGTCATGGGAGTAGAATGGTTCTGGGTCTGGCCTGAAATATTTGTTGAGCTGGTCCCAAGTGCTCCTGGGAATACAAAAAACAGTGGCAAGATGTGAGCCAGGAAATCCATTCAGACAATTTGCTGAACGTGAAAGGAGTCAGTGGCTGCACATGCCTGTGGAGGAACAACTTAGGCTAGGCATGGATGGAGAGTTTTTGAGCTGGCGTGGTTGTGTCCAGTTAACTGCTTCGGATGTGTTTGCTGCACCCTCTAATGCTCCTGTTGCTGAGGGTGAACTTTCTTTTGGAGGAGACACTGACTCATGGGGGCTCTGGGCTGAGACTGGGGATCCTGTGCAAATAACAACATAGCAAGTTTTGTATTTAAAAGGACAGCACAATGGTAATATCTTGAATCTTAATTAAATATATATACTGTATATATATATGAGGTACAATATTTAAGTTGAATGTCAAATTTGTCTCAAGAGCCGACACACATAAGAAAAAGCTACTATGGTATCCTTACCCGAGTGTAGTGGGCTCAGCTGTCCACTGCTGCGAGGAGACTTGTGACTCTTACTTTTGAGTCTACGCCGACCTCCAGCCATGGCCACAGCAGGGGAAAAGACAGTTGAGGGAGGGGGTTTGCCCATGCGCACAAAAAGGGCATCAATCTCCTCCTTCTGACGAGTGTGCAAAGTCTGAATCTCTATCATGTGTCTACACAAGGGTGAAAAAGTTGAAAAATAGAGAATTCCTTCAGTCATGTTAAAATACCAAACACTTAATTGAAATCGATAAAACTCCTAAGTGTAAATCTAGGTTAGAATAGGATTGTGAACATGTCACATACTTTTCTCTGAGACGACTGATTTCCTTCTGCAAAGCCTCATTCTCAGTCTCAGAGTCATCATCATTGTCACTGCTGTTGTACTTGGTAGTGGCATTATGGGGATCTGAGGCTGAGGACGAGGGCCCATTCTGCACGCTGGAGCCCCGCGATGGGTTGGAGCCAGCAGATGGGGCAGGGGCCACTGAGGAAAATCAAACACACAATTTAAGTAGGAATGCATTCAGAGAGATGCTAGTTAGTGCATCTCTGATCTCTCAGCTCTGTCCGTGATCTGAAGGAATACAAAACTAGAGACACTTTCAACCTGAACAATGCCGGGTTCAGACATTGCCGAGAAAATATCAGTGTTCCCACAATCAGGTCAACAAATCATACAAAATGATGAGACATAGTACTTTCTGCGGAATGAGCCACACCCATTCAATTTTGGCAGCAAATTGTGGACAAACGGTAAGGAATGTCCTAGCAAAGACATAATTTCTATCCAGCTCGACCAAGACATTTTACTGTTCTGCTGTATAATTACTGATCAATTTCAAATTGGCTATGATTACCCAGTTGTTACCGTTGTGTCAATGTGTACCTAAAACAAACATAACCAGGTTCCAAGCTAAGTAGCCCAAAATTATGGGAGAGCGATAGATCAGCGAGATCAATAACAACAAAAAAACATTCCCATCTGATTATTTTAGTTAAACTGTTGACCAAATCTGAGTCTGCATTGTCCTTGTATATGTGTGTATTATTATATATTGGGTGGTTTCACTTGTAATTGGTGTGCATTGTGTTGTTTCAGATGGCCTTTGTGTGCAAACAACACAAAATAGGAGTCCTGTATTTATATCACTTTATATTTGTCTAACAAAGCTAGCTTCAAAAAGCTTTTGTTATCCAGTGGACTATTTAATCTATTACACACCTGTGACTGAAAAACGTCCCACTTTAGAGCCAAGGTTGGGTGCAGTTGTGCCATCAGTGCTTGTGGAGACCTGGAAGCGTCCAATAGTAGTTTGCTGACTGGCAGGAGTAGCAGTACCACATGAGGCTCCATCTGTAGAGTCAGCTACACCTGCTCTATTGCACAGGGAGGATGACCGATGGAGGGTATTTTCTGGACTTGAAGGGGAAGAGGATGAGGAGGATGATGAAGAGGACGAAGACGGCGTGAGAGATGAAGAGGAGACCATGTTGGATGAATCTGGAATGCCGCTGGACAGGCCATCATTAGCAATGGAGACCTGAGTAAAGAGAGAACAGTTGGAACCATGATCAAAGTTTAATAAAAAATAAAAATTTAATAGTGATTTAATGGTTTAGAGATGTGTTACTTACTTGAAAGCGTCCCAAAGTGAAGCCTGATCCTGGAGGCTGGGCTGTGCTGCCTCCCTGAACAGTTTCAGGGCTCAAAGCTCTCCTCAACTGGGCATCCAAATTACCTAGGGGTTGCTGGGACTGTGGAGTCACATCAACAATAATGCATGAGCACCTATTATCTAGCATAGATACAGTATAGAGTTATACAGACACATTAGGATATCATAGCAGTATTATAGATTGTATACCAATGCCATTCAGCAATATTATGTCTAGGATGAGCCTTTGCTATCTCAACATTAATAGAATCAAGATTTATATGCACACACAAAAGTATTGGAAGACCTTGACAGAATAGCTGTAGAAGAGCATGACGCTTTCATATATCAATGCATCCTCGGCCCCTAAACAAAAAAACTGCCATCCTGCCAAATTAATACAATCGAAACAACAATATCTACCGGGCTTGTATGAACATAATAGACCTCACCTGATTTGGTCCTGGAAATGGGGGTAGGAGCTCTGAGGGAGGGGTACCCGCTTGATCAAAACCAGCTGGTAAAGTCTAAAAACACATAATAAGTGAACACATAACAAAAATGTATAATTACTGTAAGAAATACTATTTGTGATTATTTTTGGATCCTGCAAACTCAACTCACCTGTGCCCTGGGTTTAGTTGGAGGGGTCTGGGCATGCCCTGCTGGGGTAACACCCTGTCCAGTGGTGAGGGGAAGGTTAGATGGGGGCACAACAGCTACTCCAGGTGGAGGTGAAGAAGTCCCAGTAGGAGGAGAGGAAGTGCCTGTATTCTGAGAGGTCTCCGCGAAAGAAGAGGAAGTGGCAGAGCTCTGGTCTTTAAAGAGGGACCTTAACTTCTTATCTAGGGCTTGGATGTCATCTCTGCCAGGGGCCTTGGTCTGGGGCTCAGCCCCCTCTGTCTCAACTGCCTGTGTTTGGACCTGGCCCTGACTGGGTAAAGAGGTGGGAGGTTGGGGCTGGGAAGAAATGGGTTGAGCAGCAGGAACTGAATTAGGGACAGGCTGACCCTGGGAGACTGTGTGCTGTGATGAATGGATGGTCAAATTTGTGGGCTGCAACGATGAAACAGCACTATTAACAGGCTGCTGCTCTGACACAGGAACAGTGCCAGAAATACTGGATGTGACACTGGCAACAGAGGAGACAGGGACAGCACTACTACTTAGCTGAGGCCCAGGTATAGGGGGGACAGATGCCTGCACAGTTGATGGAGAACTATTTGAAGATGAGGGAGAGACACTGGCAGGTGGAAGTTGTGATGGGGCTGTCTGGTGGGAAGATTGTGTCGTTTGATTGGAATCAATCAGAGGTTGGGACTGAGCTGATGTTGGTGGGGACGCTGAAGGAGGTGGTGATGTTCTAGCCGTAGATGTTGTAGAAGAAGGAAAAGTAGTGCTTGTAGTAGAAGCTACAGGTTCTGGAAGAGCAACAGCAAGCTTGGAATGAGTGGATGGGATCGTGCTGGGCTCCGGCTCAGTGGCGGCGGTATCCAGGGGTTTGCATTTCTCTCCATGAGCTTGTTTCATCTCATTGAAGGCCTGCTGTAGAGTTCCAGATGGAGCTGACAGAGAAAGCCCCAAGGTCATAGAGCCAGCTAAAAAAGAAAGAACAAATTCTATGCAGGTTATTTTAATAAATGTATGCATTCTTAACATTAAAACAAAACAAAGAAATGTGGGCAGCCCTGACGCAGGTTGCAGGCTGTTATTCAACTGTTACTGCAGTTCTCTATCTGCCATATATCCTAAAAATATTACATACATTTAGTAAGTGGGCAGTATTCAATTGGAAAAAACAGGTCTAAACTCTACTTAGTCAACAACAAACAGCAACATCTCTATATCACCAGTGAGAATCAAATACAGTGCTCCAACAATTGGTCAAGAATGAGGTGTATAGGACACATGCTACACATCCCTATAATTGTCATTTGCAGGGCATTTACTCATTTACTTAGATCATATAGTAAAATAGAACAATACTACTTCATCACTCTTCTATGCTTTGACTGGTCATACAGTACAGGTGCTATTCAAGTGCATTATGCATTAATCACTTCAATAGCACCAACATCAAATTGCTGAGAACCGATTTATCGTTTTCACTGTACCCAATTTTCTTTCGTAATACCATCTAAGATGCCTATAATTATCTTACATTGCCCAAATTAATCCACATGACTCTCCCAAATGTACAGATTGTGGTCTTTGACAACAATGCATTAAAATGATTACAACAATTCAATATTTTGCAGGCCGTCTGATTTCTGAATTCCAAGATTGTGAAACCATGGCTTCTCTCACCTGGGGTGGGATCATCTCCAAAAGACGTATTAGCTGATGAAGGTCCAAAGAACTGCTCTCTCAGTCGTGATTCTGGCACTGGACTGACTATGAACCTGCGTCCTGCTGAATGCACCACTTGGGAGGCAGTACTTGGAGGAATGCCTGAGGAAAAATTCAACACATAAATCTGGTGTAAGTCAGGAATTGGACTTCCTCAAAGGTAGCAGATAAATTGGGCTGAAATTAGGTATAACTGTAAGTTGTTAACCTCCTAGCAGGGGAGCAGACAGTTGAGGCTGTTGTTTAAGATCACTCATCTGTGGACAAAGAGAATTTGGGTGGTAATCTTCTACAGTAAATAAGCACTTTGGATATGCAGCTACTGAGGGCTTGCAGTATAAAGAAATACCTGGGTGAAGCCTTCCTTCATGCACTCTCCTTTCTCATCAGCCATTTCTATTACTTCACGGACTTGCTCTATGAAAGACTCTCGCTCACTCTCTAGGATGAACTCGCTCTGAACCTGCAGCAAAAAGATATTCAACAACGATAAATAGTGAATGAACTACAATAGATGAACACAAAGTATGTAATATAAATAAGAAAAAGTAATATAAATTAGAAATATCACTGTTACCATGATCTGTGCAATCTCCTCTGGATTATCACCATCAAGGTCAAATTTGAAAGTCACCATCTTTCTGTTGTGTGTTTCCAGCTGGCACTCGGCTACTCTGTCTCCCACATTAGAGATCTGAAATACATTGTTGTAGGTTAAAGACACTAGAGATGAATTTAGGGGGAAAAAATCTGAATTAAATTGTCAGCGCAAATCCATACATTGAGAACATTTAATTTGGCCTTTGCAGACTTCTCATGGCGGGACCGGCTGCGTACGGATCGCCGCTGGTGTCTCTTTAGGGAGCGGCCCTCATGGCGTCCTCCTGATGTAGAATTTCCCTCATTGCCATCACTAAGACCTGATGCTGCATCTGACAGACAGCTAAAAAACACATGGATGCTTGAAACAAATATTCTTGTAAGTCAAGTGTTGCTGAAGAAACCTGACATTTTTCTTTTCTTTCTAACCTTTCTACAGATGGTGGCATCAGTGCCGTGGATCCTGCTCCTTGCTCCAGTGGTGTTGATTGGGGAACACTCAGAGGTGCCTGTAACACAGACAAATTCATACATGATGAACTTTATCGTGATGTAAAAAAATATAAACCAAAATGGAATCTTGTCTGTGTATTACTGTTTTGAATTAACACAGTTTGATTGGTATATGTAGGTAATTCAATCACCATGAATTGTATGAAAAGACACAGCACACCTTACGCACATACACCCACCCATACAAATGTGTTTTGAGCTCTGAAGAATACCTGCAGAACTGAGTGGCATGTAGCCTGATAAAGGAAATACAGATGCTCTATGTTGAGTGGAGGAGACAGGATAGGACTTTGATCATTGGCCCAAGACTTATAGCCATGCATGGATAAGCAGCATGCAAAATAGAGAGGCAGAAGAGAAATTTGGCACAGTAATAGAATAGAGCAGCGAGTGCAAAAACAAGAAATACAGCCTCAGAAAACCAAATACAGAAAAGGGCACAAGACACAGTGAAGATTGTATGTTAGAGCATAGAATGATGTGCACATTCCTTGGATGTTTCATTTTTTATTAGCAGGGCAAGTAAATGTCACCTGTAGTTGCTGAGCTCCAGGTTGTGCCTGTGGTAGAGTGGAGCTCTGACTAACAGCACTGCTGTCTGGCTGTTGCTGCTGCTGAGGGGGAGCAGACTGAGAAGGAGGGGGCACCATCACTTGCTGAGAGGACATCTGGAAGGAACAAAATTGTCAAGGCAAGAGTATGACAGAAAAATTATTACCTGTAGAAAAATAACAGTTCCTCTTTAATTGACCACTCATCCAATCAGCTTTCAAAAACTTTGGCTGTGCTGCAGTCACAAGCACTTACCTGCTGAATTACTGGAGCATTACTACATAAGTAAGACCAGACACTACGTTAACATCATAAAGTGTCAAAGAATTGTCCATTGAACATTTAATGTCAAGTTGATGCTGCATTTTAGACAGGAATCAAGGAAATAAGGGCCTAGGTCAACAGCAGCTTCTGTCCTGTCATAGTGTTGCATTTTGGGAGGACCAGAGTGCATTGATTCTGTTATTGAAATGGAATCAGCAAGCAAAAGAGGAAAGGCTACTAGGTGTCAACGACCTCAACGAAGGTTTACCAAAACTATACATCTATCTATGAGGCAACTAGCGTAAACCCTAAGTTGTTGTTGTTCCTGCATAGAACATGCCGACTGAATGGCTGTAGGTGTTGTTGAAAATGTAACAGAAAAAGGGACGTTTATCTACCTGAGGGGGGAGCGATGGTTGGTAGTAACCTCCGTACTACAAGAAACAAAACAAAATACAGGGTAAGAAGTAGGATAGTTGAGGATGAAGATAAAAGAAGAGGAAACCAGGGAAGGAATAATGTAAGAAAACTAGGACTTGGGATTTTGAAACACCAGGCCAAAGCAAAGCGTTTGTACATTAGGACTCGTAGACCAACGTACCTGCTGTGGCGGCAGTAGAGGAGGATGGTTGGATTCGGGGACAACTTCAGTTGGCTGAACACCATGCATTTGGGGTTGAACCTTATGCGTGACAGTTAAGAAAACATAATGAGAAAAGGAGGCAGAAAAGAAACTGATACAGTAATTCACAGAGTAAGATAAATGTTTGACATGTAAATACACAGCTGCATATGCAGTGAATAGGATGCATCTATCAAGAAACCTTATTTTATTATTGTATTTCATATATTTTATTTTTAGCATTGACACAACAAGCCACTGGTTACTGATGTTATAACTTGTCTTATGTGTGAGAATATGACACCTGTGGCTGAAGCTGCTGATTAGGAGGCGAGTTGTAGGACAATCCAGACTGTACAGGTTGAGCCTCAGGGAGGACAGAGGAGCCTGGTGGTCTTTCCCCCATGTGATTGGCTGCAAGAGGTGAAGCAGAGAGAAGGTTGTTTTGATGATGAGCTGCATCATTCAATCCCAAAAATCACACCATTCTGTCACAATGCAATCCGCTATTTTAGTGTTTGATTGATACAAACCTCCTGCATTATGATATGACTGCTGCTCAGTCTCTGGGTCCTCTGACTCTGGCTGCATGGTAGACACACTTTGACACTGAACTGGTGCTGCTACTTGCCCAGTTGACTGAGGGACATAATGGACACCCTGTGTCATGCCAGTCAGTTGGCTTGATTGAGGAGTATTGTAGGTTGTGCCCTGAAGGCTCTGCTGAGATGTGGGTTGAGGGGCCATCTGTATGCTGTGTTGCTGATTTGGTTGTGGTGGAATATATGATGCAGACTGCTGCACAGCCTGGGGCTGAGGGGTGTCTGTGCTAGATTGCTGGCCTGGTTGCAATGCTGGTTGTAACTGAATCTGCTGTTCTTCTTCTAGCTTAGTCTTCTCTTGATCTTCTCGAACCTTCAAGACAGTGAATGACAAATTGAACAAAACACCCCAAACAGAACATTCCCAACTGCCACAGTTGTCCTGCTGTTATGGGGGATAAGCAAATCCCTCAAGCCAATATTCACCTGAAAAAAAAAGAAATAGCAGTATTAACTCAATGACAGACCTGCTGCCGTTGTTCTCTCTTGCGGCAGATGAAAAACACTCTATCCTTTATGGCCTTCGCAATGGTCTTGTGGTCACCTTCGAACACATAGCCAGACTCAACCTGTAGCACATGTGAAATTCAGCATAGACAGAATTAGGTGTCAAATTTCTCTGAAATAGGTGTTTGATTTTTTATCGAAAATTATAATGAATTAAGCATTTTAAGTTCAATTCACCATTTCCTGAGCCACATCCTCTGAGACGTCTTTGCTGAGGTCAAATGAAAACTCAATAGCTTCATTGTCTTTGTACTTCCCCTTGAGCTTTTTCACATCCTCAATTCTCAGCCACAGCTTTATAGTCTCCATTTGTCCATCATCCTCCTCTGCCAACTCCACACGAACCCCCGTTTCTTCTTGGAAGAAAGCATGGTTGAGCAGGTCCTTGATTGAGTATCTAAGGAAAGTGAGACAAGCAAACAAATAGTAGAGCTTGAACATAGGACCTGTTTTATTTTTGAAGTCACAAAAAAACAGTGGATCGCTGACCAATCCCTTTTGGAAGTATCAAGTCAATTTCACCTTACCCATCTAATACCATCTTTGAGTTAGATCAGTTGCAGTGATAACTGCAATATCAAAATCTATTCAACAGAGGAAGACAGCTATCTCTCTGCTGCAGCAACCACTGGAGGTCAACAAAACAAAAAATTACCCTAGTGTTAGGTTGATCTTAAGGATACAGACCTCTCATCCTTATTCTGGCGAATACATCCCTCGATGATCTCCTTGACTTCAGGAATGGCCACCTTGTCAAAGCTGCCTGGCTTCACCCCCTACACAAAACACAGAGCACTGAATAAGAATGGTTTTCCTACTGTAAACTCTGATTTATCATATATCTCGTGAACAAACAGTGCAACTACAATAAAAAGCGATCTGCACACCAATCTGTTCCTAATAATACTAAGATGGCATACAGCATTTTGGCTGCATGCCATCTTCTTCTGGGCTGTTGGCATTCTGAACACTGCAGAATATAAAAGAAATTGTGGTAAGGAGTGGGATGTATGATGAGAACTAACAAAATAAGCTTAAGAGTTAACTGTAACAACAGTAGTCAACCAATGCATGTGAATATCTACTATTACTTTTGACGTGTCTGTACTCTGTTCCACATCTTTGTCTGATGTAAAAGGCTAAAAGATTTGATATTTAAACACAGGTGAAAAAAATACCCCGTCAAAATGCATACTTAAATTCTAAATATATATTTTTGTATTATGTCAATGTTAAACTGAAGTTACCGTTCTACATCTCAACTTCTATTTTGTAGATAAGACTCAAGACACACGCCCAAAACCTTTGACTTGTAACTGCATGAATATGAATCATACGAGTGACTGTGCTTTTCATGAGTATGAGTGGTGGTATGAAAATGACATTCTGCCAAGCAGCTCCATTATCAGCTGTTAGAAACATAACAGGACTGCGCTTGTGCAGCCCCTATCAATCAGCCACACCTCAAGTCTACATGCTGAACCCCCCTACACATAACATCAGACGGGTAGAGAAGAGCTGAGTCAAATGCGCCCGATGCCGTTTTCTCTCTTAAGTATTGTAAAATGGTGGGATTTTGTTCCAAGCAGGGCATTTAAAAATCTGTTAGGTGTAGGAATACACTCATGGTGTGAAATAAGAATACAAATATACGCTAGGTGGTATCAGTGGACAGGTGACCATAGGAGCGCTCCTATGAAGAGGAAATTATTCCAGGTGGGCACACTAGCCTTCTCAGAAACTAGGAAGGGGTGAAGGCAGGGCAGACATTTAGAGTTGAAAACAAGACTTACGCTGGTAACTCTGCGGTAGATCTGTGCAGCATTCTGGCACTCTGAGTAAGGGTACTCTGAGGTGGCCATCTCCAGCATGCACATTCCAAAGGCATACACATCCACTGACTCGTCGTACTTCTCCTCATACATCTCAGGCGCCATGAACTCAGGGGTACCTTAAATCAGAACAACTATTCAGAACTCTCGACTCCCTTACTGATTGTGTGGGCTTCTCACAACCCATTGCCCCTCTGCTCCTCTAACCCATGAGGGGTTGAGGAAGAGGAGGATGAGAAGATTGACCAGCTTGTTGACATCTCCGGGCGAGTAGAACCTGTGAGAAGAGAGTTGGAAGAGAGAGAAGAAAAAAAAGAAGAGGGGAAGGAAAGTAAAAAAAAGAGAGAAAACAAAAAAGGAAGGAAAAGCTGGGCTCAGTTAGACTGCAAAGATGGATGCACACGTTTGTCTGTGTAAGACCTTGACATGCTGGGATATAAGGTGTTTGAAATTACCAATGGGCAGAGCACACTTAAGCACAACAAGGCTTTGAATGTTTCAGCATTAATTTTTAATTGAGGCACTTAGGAACAACAAACAGGCCACAATAGTTTAATGTTCTAAGACATGCCAATGCTCAAGAGAAATATGACTAGCTGTGGAAAAAAACTGTCAAGACCTTACCATAAAGTCAAATACAAACACTACCTGTATTGCACTCACCTTTCTATGTCAGACTTACCATGCCTTCTTCACCTGCAGGAGCAAAGTGTTATGGTAAAGGCTGAGAGAAGCAGATGCCATAGCTAGTCAATGAGCTTGGCAGTGTGTCTCTGCACATTAGTCTTCAACTATTAACAGATAACTTCTACTTTCAAAACTCAGGTCTTACACAGAAAAACTCAGGTTGGTTATTTGAATTGAATTGTTTCTGAAATGGAGGTGTGTCACAGCACACTGTCAGACTTACCAGGCCCATAAATGTTCATACTTACTCAATGACCAGCAGTACCCTATTCATTCCATACAGCAGAATTGGGCACAGCTGAGGCTAGAGCCTACATTTTAAAAACATACCCAAGAATATCACAGTAAAAGAAAAATAATAAAATAAAACAAAAAAGAAAGTGAAAGGCTGATAGAGAGAGAGTGGGGAGAGTTCCCTGGACGCAAAGATGGAGCAAAACATTCTGGTTTTAAAGACAGTAAGACACACACTAGGGGGAAAAAAACCTGTTGAGGCAAACCCATAGAAAGAGAAGTTAAACATTCTGGGTATTACTGGCAAACAGACCACATATTTCCAAACCACAGAACAAAGACCAGTCTAAGACACAAGGCCATACCTTTAGCCCTGGCAAGGTTGGCCTGCAAGTATAAGGCATGAAAACTATTACTGAAATGATATTCATATTTTACAGTAAGAAAAATTTGAGGCGCTACTTACTTTCAGTAGGTGCCTGGAAAAAAATTTTTTTTTGGAGAAACATAAAAAAGAAATATTCTGTGGGATAACCAAACTTGGCAGAGTTGATGCAAGAGTGCAAAGAGAGAAAGCCTTGTGGTTATCTGTCTAAGACTGCTACAATATTTTGCCTCCGTTTGAGCTGTGGTTTGAGAGACAGCTGAAACGCTGTGGTCTGTTTTTTGAAACCACACTGTCAGGAAAACAACAGAAAGTAAAATCCCCTCTGTAAACAAGACATTTCCAGTAGAAACATCGTGTCATTTGGAAAGGAAGAGGATCAGGAGGTAGAAATCGTACCTATGACACTTTTGGCGAAGGATGCACGCTTAAGTGTAGCCAATCCCAGGTCTCCTATCTTGACGGATCCTGTTGGTCCTGTGATGAAGATGTTGTCACACTTAAGATCCCTGTGGATGATGGGAGGAGTCCGAGTGTGAAGGAAATGGAGCCCCTTGAGGATTTGTCGACACCAGCTCCGGAGCACTTTAATTTTCATCACCTTAAACCGTTTCAGGTATCTAAAACAGAATACATAATTTTTATGCATTGTCATAACAGAGATAAATGAAGTGTTGTTCTGCAAGTAAATTGTAGCCTTCCTGAAAATAAGTACCATAACAGAAAGTTACTCATGTAAACAAGTATAATATTTAATTCTGATCATCATTAATCAGGATTTTCATTTTTCACATCGAGAATTAAAAATGTAATAATAATGTAATAATAAATGTAATGTAATATTATAAATGTATGTGCCTTCATTTCCAGTTTTTATTTCTGCATAGTTTGAGACTCACGTTTTCAGTGTGCCAGAAGTCATTAATTCTGTGACGAGTACAATGCACTTCCTGCCTTTGGAGGGCCCCTCCCAGGAGTCATAAAAGCGTACAATGTTGGGATGCTGCAGTCCCTTTAACATCCCTGCTTCCTCTTTAAAGCGCTGCCGCTCTGTCTTTGACAACTTTCGATCCTGCGAGGGACAGAAAGAAAATTATTTAAGATTTAAAGTGTAACTTGTATAAAGGTATACACAATAAACTTAATCAAGGTGCTCCAGTTGTGAAAAAAAAATATTTGAAGACTGAAGAAATTAGAAGGACAATATAATGGACAGAAATAATCAGCTTATTGTTGATGTAGCACTCCATCTACAGCAGTGTTGTCACATTAATGTGATCTCTAACTTAGTACTACTCATCAGTACTGTGTACTATTTCATCCTGTTATTTTTGTTAACAAGCTCTTTACTTAGTGTAATCTGATTTCAATATTTGGCATGCTGCACATTTAGACTGTAATTCAACAGCTCAGCTCATGTCACTAAAAATGTACAAGTTAGCATCTTTCATGATTTGCAACTAACAAAATTTTAACAAAACCAAAGCTGTAATATAATCAATCCCAGGTATTTGATACTGCTTTTGTCCGTAGGAATCCACTGGTCAAACACATCAGGTGCTCAGGAAAAGCTGTATATTTTCTCTGTAAGAAAAACAATGTATGTACATATGATACTGGGGACTGGGTGTGTTTGTTTCATTTGATATGCTGCATACAAAATTAGACCATACCAATGCCTTTCCAATTTACCCTGGAGAAAACAACAAGGACGACCAAATTTGCCTTAAACATTAAACATTTCTTTAACACTAGGATGCCATAACCCCTAAGTTAACCCTTTATGTTAGTTCCATATATACGCAGCCTATAACAATCCATATTATGCAGCTCCTCTATGAGCCATTCTCTTATTGGTACATAGCTAGGTCAGCTGGGCTGTAGTGACTGATGGCAAAAATCAATGCAAACATGATAAAACTGTCTGTCCAGTAGTATTTTACACACATTGACAGTTGCAGTAAGGTCCTATTTGATATAGGACCAGTCTGTATGAAAACAAAAGCCAGGAATGTATCCAACCACTCTTTAAACATTGCATCAGCAATTTCTGGCATGACCTACATTTACACCATGCTTGGCTTTAGTGCCAAGCCAGACCAGTCAGACAAGCCCAGTGAAATGCTTCAGCCAAGGACCTCCCATTAACCTCCCTTTATTCACAGTTTGGCAACTGGCCAGGTTGTTCAAGAAATTCAATCCACTTGCAAGCCAAGAGAAAGCCCTGTGTGCATACACACTGGTGTATATGCATGAAAACATGTGGCTAAGACATAACATCTTCCAGAAAATAACAACACCTGAAGAAAAATATAATTTCTGGTTGTAGCTGGAGATTTTGAGTTTAATGTTTGCAACCTTTGGGGCCACCCTTTGGAAGACAAAGGAGCGAGCTGAAGGATTCTGGTAGCATTTACTGTAAAAGCCACGGAGGACACTGAATGATGGCACAAAGTCAGGGAGCCGAGGGGTGAGGCCAGTAAAGGAGGCTCCGCCATGGACATGGACCAGCTGACCTACTTTTCATGGTATTTATCTAGTTGACCAGTCACTCCCTTTCTCCTTCAGCACATCACGTGAAAACAGTCATGCAAAACATCCGAGGCAGCTGTAAAACCCCAACCACCAAACTGACTTAATTTCCACTGGAGTCACAATGGTACTTAGCTGCCAGGTTAATTGCACTTTACATTACTCTTAAGTTGGTAAACTTTGACATCTCATTTTCAATTTAAGATGAGCAAGGACTGCTATGAAATGACTTGTAAAATCTCCTCTTGGTAGCCAAGTTAATGGCTGAAGCCAAGGGAAATCATTAGGCCAGAGTCCCACATCTGAGTGGCTAACTCAAAGCGAGAGTTCCATAACCTCCAATAACCTTCAAGTAATGTTTAAAAATGTTCCTGTTTATTTTTCCTGGAATCTGGGTTTTCCATTCAATTAAATGGAACAAATTCAATGTTTTATGTTTTCTTTCACATTTTAAAATCAAACTTTCTGATCAATTGATAACTGATTATTGATTGTTAGTCTGATCAAATAAAGTGCTTCACAACAGACCTTCATGGTATAAATACATAGATTGGAACAATTTTGAATTTTGGAAGCAAAAACTAAAAGGTTTGGTTAATTTAACTTTTCATCACCTTTATTATCTTAGAGGACCAAATCCAGAAAATGAGAGAAGGTTGAAACCAGTGGTCCCCTGCTTCAGAGGCAGTCTTTAGAAAGCTAAGTATTCTGACAAATGGTGTTGTGTTCTTATCCATCTATAAAATAGAAAACCCATGCACTCAAAGTGCAACAACAGATGAGTCACATGTCTAACGCTATTTGGCATTGGTCAGCTCAATAAAGAGCTGGAGCAACCATGAAACAGTGTCCCAACTCTTGGAATTTACACTTTGCACAGATGAGTCATGGATGGAATACAGGTGAACTATTTTAAATGGAAAAATTTAAGTTAATGTTTTTTTAAACTGCAGTGAAAATGTGCAAAACTGCAGTAAAAATGCGCACAGCAACAACCAAAGCAGGGTCTTCCCAATTATAACAGGCAGGGGAAATTAACCTTGTGTGATGGGGTTTGCTAACATAATAACAGCAGGTTCCTGAATTCACGGCTGATCACTAATCAAGCATGAACATATGAAACTGATTCAAGTACATCCTGATTTTCACGACATGCTTATAAATAACGGACACTGTATATTTACATACATTCAATGCAGAGTATTTGTGCGTACGGCTATTCAGAGAAATATATGGACTGTTTTACAATCAAATAATCTTGGTGTTTCTTGGACTCTGAATATATTTGTGCCAATTTATGTTGCAGTTGAAGAGTATATATAAATGACGCTTGAAAAAAAATTGATGTAATCACAGGACAATATTTCAAAGTACTTGTTTAGGTATTCTCACCCATCTCACATAAAATAACGAATTGTATCCTATTTCATGAACAAAAAGTTTGTTTACACTAAAGTTCACACAATTAATTTGAAACGCAAATTGAGCTTCAGAAAATTTCATATACAACATTTACCCACTCTCATTCAAATGTTAAGTGTGGACCTTTTTCTGTTTCTGGTAGCAGTATATATAAATAATGTATCATAACTGAACATTTCCAAATATTGCATGTTGCCGGTATATCAGCTTCTTTTGCCTGCTCATCTTTGGGATAAAACTTAAGTATTGCTGTTGTACAGTGGCTATAGTATGTATCTTTGATTTTAGATTTTGGAAAGTGTTGTTGATACAAAGTAAATATTATAGAATGTGAAATATATACTTCACTATAACATTAACTGTGTATATTTGTCAGTTTACTTGTGCAATATTCTCCTCCAAGGGGACATTTTTGCATTCTAAAAAGGTAAAGAACAAACTAAATAGGGCTCCTATGAGATTGCCAATCATAAAAAGCGATCACGGGTAAGTTGTTAAGACTACTAGAATACAACACAGAATGTCTCTCCCAGTGGATGCCAGCAGCCAGCTGGACATGCAACTGCCAGATTGTTAAGAATGCCTGGGGTTCTCTTCCTCTTCTTTCAATACTTGGCTTCTGGCAGTACTGAAAAGGAAGACGCTGGGGAGGCAGAGAGACGATGACATGGCTGATTGGGGATAGATGAGTGACCAAGAAAGAGGAGGTGCCTCAATATATTCCTCTTCCCCCCACTTCCTCTGTGTGGTGACCTACTTATTGTTCAAACATGACTGCAATGTGAGAGCTGAAACAAATGTGTGTGGGTTCATGGATGGGTGGGAAAGGGTGGATGCCGAAAATTTTTTAGACAATTGCATGCAGATGGCCCACAGTCAATGAGTCAGGGCCATTTCACTTAAGCTGTATACCAGAGATACAACTAATGCTTATTTTGATAGTCAACTGTTGATTACTGGAACGATTTATCATCTAATCGGGGAATTAATACAATGATTAATCAATAGTTCTTCATTGACTATTCAGCGTCTAAGTGGTTATATAAGGTAAGCGCTAGCTAAAACTAAAGACAAGAACATGAAACCATAAACGGAAAATTTTGTAATACTAGAAATACAAGATCTGCTGTTGCCTAGATTTCCAGTGAACACTCAAGTGTCAAGGTGGATTCATTCTACATCACTGATTATGGCATCAACAGGAAAGATGGTTCTTACAGGCTACACTTGGTCTATCTACATTTTCCTTTTTGTAATGTCAATAGCGTGTTTTCCTCAAAAGTTATTGTCTGTAGAAAACATACAAATAAAGTCACAACAAACTCATTATTGCTGTGCAAGATATTTCCATGTCTTTTTTACTATGAAATAAGAGAAGAAGTATTCAAATACTAATTGTGTGAATTGAAACTAAACTGCAGCATACATGCTATGCAACTGAGTATTAGTCCAAAAGAAATTTGTTAAGGTCTAGCTTAGGTCAATTGATTTGCAAGAACACTTGTTCAAGTAGCCACTGGTTACTGATGACTGTTTCCAAAAGCTTCACTACCTCCTAACCTTTTCATTGTGCAACAGCTCTCGCAAAATAAGTGAAAGAACCTCTAGTTCTACCGATAATAGTCTAAGTTCACAGTGACGTATTAAATACAAAAGGCAAGGCTAAAGCTGTAATTTGGGGCATGATCACAATTTTAAATGAATGCAGTGATAAAAAAAACAAAAACAAATCCTGGCTAGAGAACTATAGAGAATTTTCTAAAAGTCTCAATGTTTTCTAAAATTTTAATGGGTGTCACCTTTTTCCCCTGACACTTTCAATCAATCTTTTTCAGGCAGTGAAAGAAGTGGTAACTCTTATTGAGTAGAATAAATTACTGACTGAACCACTAAATTACTAAATTATCTATATACCATGGCAAATTCAGACTTGATTAATTTAAAATACATACTGCATTGAATAATAGATTTGACAGCGCCATAAACCTTATGAATAATGACAAGATAGCCATTGATGTTCTCATCATTGTGAAATTCTTTTGGAGGAAACAGCTGTAAGGAAGTGAATGTTTGAGCGGGGCTAAACAATTGACAAACAAGTATGCTGATAATAGTTCAACCTTCTTTCATTTGCACGTGCCTTCAGGGTTTACGGTGCAAATGGCACTTGGACTACAGTGACCACTAGAACGGCTTTAATAGCTGTGTGAGGGTAATTTCAACGTATGTGTAGCTGTACATATTTTAGCTCTAGTTTTGACAGGGATACAATGGACTGTGGCATACTTCCCGGAGCAAATCGTGAGGGGGAAAAGGCACGTCGGGTTTTATGAATATATTAAAGTGGATCATATGCACAGTGAATGTCATCCTGGATTGTGCACCATGTTTTGATGGGCATCAAAACAGTTTTCTGTACAGGCAACATATTGTCCTTGTGTTAGCATGATTTTCTACACCCCAAACCTGTTTTTTTTTCTTTAACGAGCAAATTCAATGTGGCTTACTATGTTTAATAAAGCATCATGTACTCTCATGATGATCAGCTAAAGAGAGGCTGATATTTAATGAAGTATACTTAAAATATAACGGGTGTGCTGTAAACAGCATTATGGCCAAATGTGTGGGAGGTAATTGTCTGATGGTGAATAGTTTAGAATGGAAAGCAGGCCTTGGCAAGCCTAACTGCAACACTGCACTTCACAGAGGAGATTCCTCCATCAGGAATGTGACCCATTTTACATTCACACAAGCATTCACAGAGCAGGAATAGACTGAGCATGCGTCAGACTTCCTCTGTGGGAGGGGGAGGGGCACGTGTCTGTAATCTTCACATTGTTCTGAAACCCCTGCACATGTGCCACTGTGATTGTACTTGCTGCTGTGTGAGGATTTATGACACGGTGAACGTGTAACACTAAAAGTAAAAACTTGCTCTGGGCAATCTTGGCATTGTTACTGGACTGACAACTATATTCCTTGGAAGCATATTTGGAACAAAAAAACGAAACAACGGGTACCTCAGCACTCAACGTTGCATCGCAAAATAATAATTTCTAAAGTTTTTAAAAAGTTGTGGTATACTCTTCTTAAATTTAAAGTAGTGTGAAACGTGTCATCACTGTCAGTGAAGAAATGTGACCCTGACTCTGCGTAATTTCCTGTGTTTACTGCATTTGGTACACATTCGTCCTCCCAACAGCTGTCAAATGTAAGAGCGCACATAACTTCAGCTACTGTCAGATGGTGAAAGATGTTTTTTCTGAAAAAAAAAACAGTAGAGTCTAGCCAATCACAGAATATCAAGCTGTATAAAAAGGGAAATGGGTAAATTTGTCTTTCTGTGGCAAACAAAAAAAGAAATCATTAAAAGGGAAATATTGCTACGTTTCTCAAGAAGGAAGTGACACAAAACTAAAGCAAAAGAAGGAAATGAACAAGTAAAATATAAAGAATATCATTTAAAATTCATACCTGTAGCTCACACCAAGCCACCTCCACTGTTGTCTCAGTGTCCAGGCCTTTGTAAACAGTCTTGAAAGAACCACGTCCAATTTCAATATCAAACTTCAAGAAACGCCCATCAGGTGATGTTCCCACCGCCTTGGTTTCTGCTTCCTCGATGTCATCAAGAACTTTTTTCTCAGCTTCCCTCTGTTCAGCCTCTAAACGTGCCTTGGCAGAGTCCTTATCTTCTTCCTCCCCCTCTTCAGGACGTACCTTCAACCCAGTGGTACTTTCAAGATCAGTTTGACTTGGCAACCCTGTGCCTAAGCCTGCTGCTGCACTGGCCACAACAACCACCTCTCCATCACAGATGTCTTGTACATGGGTAGTTTGCTGCTCTGATGTCACCACATTCACCTTGGCTACTTCCCTGGTTCTCTCCCTGCCAATGTCAGCAGACTCCTCATTTTGAACTAAAGCTGGCTCAACCCGTGGCACATGGACAGCAGCAACCTGTTGCTGCCGGTGAATGACTTCATGCATCTGAACCTGTTGTGGTGCAGGGACAGGAATTTTGCTGGGTAATGGGAGAGCCAGTGCTGTAGCATTGGAATCGCTGATAACACTGCGGCGCAAAAAACGGTGTTCTGGGTTACACCGGTCACGCTCCATGGTGTGATGCCGGCGTCTAACTTCTGTTGGCCGGCGCTCACCCACCATCGAGTCTGAACCAGAGGTGGTTCCATTTCCACTCTTCTGGGGGGGAGCTAGGAACTTCACCATTTTGTCATCAGGCTTTTCCGACATCCCACCACGTGCACCAAGAGTAAGGGTGTATAATACTAAAAATTAAAATAAAAAATTAAATAATGCTTCCATGTCCGCCATTTAGGATTGTATTAGGTGTATCAATGGGTGCTTAAAAAAAATGACTTCAGTTGCCGTCTACTGCTCAAAGTCTTTAAATAAATAGTGCAGAGAGTACAGACGTGGGATGGGAGGTGTTCTTTTGTAAATTGAAAAATATTGAACACTGCCAGTCACAGACTGCTGATGTTGACACTCGAGTATCTTTAAGTCCATACCATCCATCCTATAACACACAGCGTGCAGCCCCTGTCAAACATAAGGAATCACTGGTGGTTCACAGTTGCACATCCAACACCAGACACCAAATCCACTATTGTAGGTTAAAGCACACTGGCAAGACAGTCCAAATATGTTCCAGTCCTGTTTCCCTGCAAGAAGAAACAGGAAAAAAGGTTAGATTTATATGTTCCAGAGAGTAACCAAGATTATGTCAACTGACAACAAGATTGGTAACAGAGCGGGCCAAGTCTTCGAAAGCAAAATTTACAGTATACATAAAGTGCAACAACGCTGCTTTTCTCACACACAAAGCTGACAAGACACATGACAGTATCTACTGCTTCAGACCTGACCTCTTCAGGAAAGTGCACAACTCTTTTTCCTAATTTTGCAATATGGGTACTTTGTGGAACTATTTCTTTTTTTTTTTAGGATAAAATTTAGGATCTATTCAACGTTCCCCTCCTTGATATAATTTCTTATTTCTTATTCAAGCATGCTTCGTATATTTCAAAAGGGTGCACGCACTGCCATCATAAGAGAACAATATAGTGAAGACTGTATAAAATTTTATCATGTGGGTCAAATTGATTTGCCAATCAACAACATCAACTTGCAAAAAAAGTAACAGACCCAAATCCCTTCTTCAGTTGTTTATTAACACACTAACAAATCATCTTTCAAGGACTGGACATGAATCCCGAAGGATATTTGACAGCTGATTACGACTCAAATCTCTACTGCAGGTTACAAATCCAAAATTTGAAATTTGAAATGTTCAATTGAAATAACTAACTCGTGGACACTTACTTGCTAGTGCGTCTGCACTGTATCAGATTGTTAACCACATCTAACCTTACCATAACGATGTAGCCACATCGTTATATTCTAGCATGGCTCTCGCTGCTAAACAAGACAGCTTCCTATCATCTACATGTTGGTTAAATGTTACCAGCCTGCTACGTGACTTGTATGTTATCAATGCCCGGTCATCGCTGCAGTCGTTACCAACGTAGGCAATCACAACATCAAAACAAAACTTTGCACTGCTAGCAACCAAAATGTCTCGATAAATGTACGTGTAAATGTCTGTGAAGCTTAATCAAATAATTTGGCACTCACGGCTAGTTTTAACGTGCGTTCCAAATTCTCCGCTTCCTTTTATGTGTCACCACCGCCTTTCGAAATGGCAACATTCATACAAAGCAAGGAGGAGCAAACGCTCTTTGTTAGCTTGCTAACATAGAGCTAGCTGGTTAGCGGACATAAGCTAATCGTCGTAACGTAGCTAACGTTGAATGGTTACCACGTCACGATTTAAAAAAACAAAAAACAGACAAATTTTACGCAGTTGTTGCCAATACGGGTTAAGAGAAATTAAACACGACTAAATATATGTTGTGCTACGCATTAATTCCATAACACTACACTGACACACTTTGACGCATTCAAGTTTTCATCCCCGAGTGATCAGCGTTGCAAACCGTGCTAATACACCGGATACGTTCGTCCGATGTGACACCGGTTGGAAACCTACCAAAGACTGTCAAACAGCGCCGCCACTACCCAGCTAGCTAACCATGGCTAGGCGGGGCTTAGGTC
>OMNV01012547.1:36549-84263 GCA_900303265.1 Brotula barbata
CCCGCCTACGAGCCAAACTGGTCAAATTAACGTTATGAAAGGCTAACATTAATGACACTGGCGTGTTGTTCATTATTAGGCGAATGACAACATTATTTCTGCTACCCAATATCTTTCGGCTGCCAGTCACTAATATAAATCCTTCTTCAATATTTTCGTCCATTTGATAACCTAACGCTAACCGTGGTCCGTTGACGAGTCTCGTTAGCTCAGTTTAGCAGTTTAGCTTAGCATGAAGCAGAGCCGGGTTGGACTTACCTCAGTACCATATCCTGTCTGGCACCAGAAATGACAGCTCTTACTGAAATGTCCTCACAGCGTATGTCCGCATTCTGATGTATAAAAACAAATCGACATACAATTATACTTTAATATCAGCCAGATAAGTTGACCAAGTAAGCTGCGTATCTACATAACGATTTGAGGGCTCGCATTCAGAGGCGGCCCGGTAGCAAACGGGTTTTGAGAAAGCGCCTGCGCCAGTGAGGGGTGACCTCATATCACAACACATACGCACACGCAAAACCTGACGTCACCATAAATTATTTGAACGCGTCCAAAGTTGAAGTTAAGCAACGAAATTCAAATGAAAAATCATGTTTTAATTTTGGAATTAAGTTTCTGGTGAAAAATATCAAAAATGTATAAACCTAAAGTATCCATAAAGTAGTTGCTGGGCGGTATGACCCCAAAATGAAATCACAGTATGCTATACAGGCCATTTTTCAAACAAAGTGGCTAAATTTAGCGTTTTTTGTAGTTGTATGGTTCAGGAAAGGAAAAAGATATGAACAAATATAAATAATATTCTTTGTGAAATGAATTTTTAGGAATTGGGAAAGCTATCACCAGTTTGGCACCACTGGGGCATTGACAAGATTAGGATGTCTCCCCTAAAGTGATGACAGGACAAAGAGAACACTAATTGTGAGACAGGAGGCATATAACAACATTACAGCAGTTGCAGGATTTTCTGTCTTGCATGTGATATGTGTGTCACATGTATTCTCCACGCATGAGCTGTCCGGAAGGAAAGCAAGTAAGGCAACATTTCTTGAAAAACAACATTTGAGACCATCCAGATTTTACTACACTGCCACAGTAAAGCAGAAAATACTTACAACATTAAGCTTTTGGGTTGTTCAATTCAGTTGGGACTGGGCCTACAATATTACAGATGGAGGGGATAATGTATAATTCAAAATACCAACATATTATGGGGTACTCCTGCAGAGCTCTGGCAGAGGGGTGTAAATGAAGAGGAATCTCACTTTCCATCGTGAAGACACTCATCCTAGTCAACCAACGAATGATTTCAAAAAATGAAGATGAAAGCTCTTCAATGACCCATAGAGGGCTGTGCACGGGAAATCCCCTCATAATCAAACTGACATTTTTGCAAGGAAGAAAGGGATAACATTGCAAACTCCAGTTGTCTCATGCTGATGTGTTATGAACATGGAACATCCTGTCAGATATTTATTAATACATTAACCAATTGAATGGCCAAGTATAAAATAATCAATCAATAATTAATCGAGTGTGTATTTTTCCACTGGCTTTTTGCATTAACTGTTCAACGTGTATTGGATAGGTGAACACTGCCCTCTAGTGATCATTTTTGGCAAAACATGCCATATGTAGCGTTTGACATCACTGCCAAATATCACACAAAATCTTCACTTAATAATATCTTGATACTCACGGAAGGTATTCTCATATCGATTGTTTTAAACTATCGCCTTGCGTACGAGCTAAATATGTCTCGACGTACCCATACGTATAAACCAAAGCATTGCTTTCACTCATTCCATGCTAGTTTTTTGATGTTTCCATAGGGCCGATGTCTGCATCCTACTAACATAGGCTCATGAGCGCGCGTTTAAAATCCAAGCGTGGCGGAGAGGGCTGTCGTGAACGCGCACATAAGGCTTGACGTCACTGAGGCGCCCTGGCTCTCCTGAGCCGCTGGTACTGCTGGTAAAAAAAGATGGGAAAATCAGATAGGCATCAATCGAGGAATTAACGCAAAACTGTCATTTCTGTAGCCGAGTTCCAGTTGAAAGAGGATTCGGTTTTGACACTGATCCGACTTCCAACAGACAACGAGTAAGGTAGTTTGTTTGGAGGCTTTGTTTTGTGTTTGTTTTTAAAACTGGCTATTGTGTTCGCGAGAAAAAAATCGGTTCTGCTCGACCACATACATTTGATGGGCTAGCCTCCATATGTTATGCAAAGCTAACGTTACACGAATTTGCACATGGTGTTTTGCAGCTTTTAAATCTGGGAGATCTGCAGCCCGGAATGTGGAGCTCTTTGTAAATGAACATGGAGTTTTAAATGAGCAGTTGTAAAATAGTGGAGGAAAATGGGTATGGTTTGATGGGTGTCTCCAAACCAAAGCGTATGGAGAAACGTTTGTGCAAAAGGATTTGGCTTCATGTGCCACATTTTCACCCTGCATCTACGCCTAACCGAGCGATCGCAGACGGGTTTTCTTGCATGGAATATTTAGATTCAATTCTATAAGCAGGGAGGAGATTTTTTCCTCAGTGTCCACCATGGACAATCCCCCCTTTGCCCTCCCTAGCTAGTTTTAATCCACAGCGTCAGCAACCACGTACAGAATCCATTTGAGACCACAGTAGTATTTTAGCCACCAAATTACATACGCTTAAACCTAAAGAATAACCATTTAGGAAAATTCTGGCACGGTAGATCGGTCACCGTACCACTGTTAGCCGCGGAGTTAGCTGCTAGCAAGGCCACGCAGACCGGCGGTTAGATGGCAGAGGTGGGCCAGAGATATCTCCATACATCAGAGCTGTAAGTCTGTATATTGTCATTTTAGATTCCACCTTAAGACTTATACTGCTTGTGAATATTCTGGCTTGAGTATTTCAAAATGTTTTCCTGCATTAAACCGACTCTGTGGCTCGACTGAGATACCTTACAGCAGGAGCTTCCATATATTTCCATCAATGTCCTCAAACATACACGATTACCAGGAAATCTGTACTGAAGCAACCCACCAGAGGAGATCTTTAGTGGGCACGACTTTAGAAAGAGCAACGTAACTGCCTGTACAGTCACCAGAGTTAAAGCACAATTTTAAGCACAAAGCAGCCATTCTCTCACGTTTTGTGTCACATTGAATACAAACTAAATTACTACTCCTCATTTTTTAGGAGATCATGTCAAACCATTTCAGACCCTCAGTGGACCCTTGCTTGATTTGATATGATTTGTTTTGACAGCACATGTACATGCAGGGATATCATTCATTAATAACAACACGTTATTACTACTACAGCTAGGCGTGGTACACTGCCATATTGTCTTTTTTTTTTTTTTTTTTGCAGATTGCTGTAGTATGTGTGCAACCCTGGATTCGCCAGCTGTTGTTCAATGAGGACATTCTATCAGCACTGCCTGTCACCGAGTGTGGAGTGTTGGACCTCGAATTTATCATGAACATTGCATCTGTCGTCTGCAGCTGAAGCAGGATCATCACCACGTATTCACATTATCAGTGGTAGTCACAACTGCAAAATCGGTCAGAGCACGCAGGATACACTCGCTCCAAATTGCTTTGCCGTCGGGTCCTGTACTAGCAGAAGATGTATGGTAGTGCCCGCTCTGTTGGCAGAGGGGATGCCAACCATAGTGGAGGCAGAGACGGAGGTGGTGGCAGTAATCACGGATCTGGCCGTTCCCCACGCCTTCCCCGATCTCCTCGGATGGGACACAGGCGAACAAACAGCACCGGAGGCAGCGGAGGAGGCCCAGGAGGAGCAGGAGGCAAGACCCTTTCCATGGAGAACATCCAATCACTCAATGCAGCGTATGCTACTTCAGGGCCAATGTACTTGAGTGACAATGAGGTTGCCATGGCCACTGACCACCTTCCCAAAAGTGGTGGGACAGTGACAACTATGGGGAGACAGAGAGTGACATATGGGTCAAGGGGAAGTGGAGGGGGAGGTGTGGCAGCCAGCACCCCCAATATTGCATCTTCTGTGCCTGCCAATGCCGTGCTCCCTGCAGGCATGATGGCTGGCGATGCTCTGGCTTTTGGGGATCACCACATGGCCTCCACTGTGCCCCACTCCCTAAGGCAGGCCAGAGACAATACCATACTTGATCTGCAGGCTCAACTTAAGGAGGTATTTATCCCAGTTTTTATTATTATTATCATATTATTTTTACTTGCATGTTGTGAGATCATCAATCAGTCCTGCTTTCCCAGGTTCTGCGCGAGAATGAGATGCTGCGGCGAGAAGTCGAAGTCAAAGAGAGCAAGCTCAGCTCCTCCATGAATTCCATCAAGACCTTCTGGAGCCCTGAGCTGAAAAAGGAGCGAGCTCTCAGGAAAGACGAGGTTTCCAAGATCACCGTGTGGAAGGAGCAGTACCGAGTGATTCAAGATGAAGCGCAGGTGAGCAATTATTGCAGAATTCTGGAATGAAAAAAATATTGCAATAATCAAAATGCTTGTTTGGAATCCATTTTGGATAGTTCTACTGGAAAGGCAGAATTCATCCAGTGCATCAGATTTATCATGAGCATGTTTTTTATGCTTTCTTCTCTCTCTACAGAGGTTAGAGGTGGTTTATAAACATATACTTAATCCTCTTAAATGCAGCTATATGCTCATGCTTAATTGACAGAAGCTATAAGTCTAATGGCTGCATCTCTTTATGTGATAGAATTTGCTGGATGTGTTGAAACAAGATAAAAATGTGGCGGTGGAAATTGAAATTTAGTGTTCAGTAAAAATGAAATGAGCAAAGCTGTCTTCTGCAGCTGTAGCGGTTTCATCCAGGGTGTGTTTTTGTTTGATAGGGACAATGTACATTGTGCCACGTTAAGTACAGCAGAGCACACTGGTGTGTGCATTGTATTATCTGAATCAGATTACTCTCTGCTGAAGATAAAATGTGACATTTTAACTGCATCAGGGGATGTTCCATGGGATCGATCTCTGAACGTGAGTGAAATATAGACTTGCCTTATCCCATGCTAACGTGCCCCCCAGGTTATGCTGCTAATGTGCTAATAGTGCACTATCGTAAAGACGCAGGTTGCCTTTTCATATAGATGTGAACATTGTTTATTCACCATTACTGTCAATTGTATTAATTAATCGCTTGTGGCTGACATCTTAACTGTAGTGGGGAGTAATAAAAGCAGATTGGTGAACAACCACACCCATAATTCATTCCATGAGAAATGGAACTTTCATACCTGGGTGATGTGACTCATTGTCAAACAAAATTACTTGATAACAGACGAGAGCACCTCCTTAATTCTTGTGGCGTTAGCGATGTGTTGCTTTCGTGTGTTGTTTTTCTATACAGCTCCTATTGATGACAGTTACTTCCTGTACGTAGCTTGATGCCTTCTTCTGAACAGTGTGCTTTCATTTTCCAATATGTGGAGATAAGACTAGTACATCCACTGTTCTCCCTACTATCCTTGTTTTCTGCTATTTTTGTTTGATGATTGGGTACTACCCCTCGCTGGAGTAGCCCTCATCATTAAAAGTCAGCAACATTGCCTTGTGACACATCATTCCAAGGGCATGTCAGGTCAGAAACAATTTTATGAAGAATCCTTTGTAGAGATACACGTGAAAACTAAAAATCAGTCAAGGGTCTTTTACAATGAAAAAGCCATGAAAAATTAGTGTTAAATTAGATTAAAATGAATTTACAATTGTAATTTTAAAGTTCAAAACACTTAACTGGATATGACAACGTTTCAGCATTCTTCCAAGTGACTTGAGATAAATCGCCAGGGGGAACAGAGTTAAAACATTTGAGGCCGTGTCCCTGTCATTGTGTCTGCATGCAAACACACGAGACCAGGCATTGAAGATTAACTGAATAGATATACGGATAATATCTGTTTGTACACCTACAACGTGTTAAAGGAATTGTGCGGATTTAGTTCCCTGCACGAAAATAAATACTGTTTGTTTCTCTGCAAATTATTTTTGTCCATACGCTTCCTGCCAGAGGTCTTATCCATTAATGACTGTAGTTGAGTGGATGGGAAGATCTGTATAATTTGCTGTTTTCACTCCTGCTGACTCACAGAATCACAGTGTGGACTAATTTTCAGTAATGCCCGAGTATCGAGGCTAATCAGGGGGTGTTGTGATTTAAAGATGCTTGCTTTCACATGTCGGCCTTCTCCTCTCCCACACATGCAGACTTGCGAGGGCAAAACATGCTCTCAGTACATTTGGCTAATTACCCCCTTCTGTTAAACGGTACGCTCTCATTGAATAAGGTTTCACGTGATTACATGCATCATCACTTTTATGTTTACAACTGTTTACTTGAGTGTATTTTGTCATATGTGGTTGCATCATTTTAATGCCTGGCACGAGGATTACAATATTCATATACACAATGGTGACAGTATTCCCCAAATTCCCAGCTCTAAGGTATTTATCCTGTCACCCTCTGTGATAAGTGACTGCTATTACCTAGTCTGTAATTGTGCCACGCTGTAAAATGGCTGTCATCTTCCATTTCCCGTTAAAAAGGACGAAATACCCACTGAATCATCATAAGTTATTTCATTTGCACATTCCTTGACACATGGATAAAAATATAACTTTAATCATTGAATGTTGTGAAATAGATTTTATTCAATGATCTAATGTAGCGGGGATGCACGTGAAAAAGATTGTTAAGGACATGTGAGGGAGAATCTAAACCGAAGAACACATGTTCTTACAATCACTTCTTTTCAGTCTGTTTTTTGTGCACTCGCTATTTACTGTTTTATCTCTTATCTGTTATGACTTCATGCGAGCTTATCTGTACGGACCGCTGCTGTTGGTGCATCATCATATTTCTCTTTATGTGCGCTAAAATGCCTGACCATTGTCTCTCCTCGGGAAGCAAGGGTGAAAATAAGGGGAGGCGAGGAAGGGAGGTGTGTATGTGTGTGTGCGTGCGCGTGCGTGTGTGTACTGTTTGTGTGTATAGGGGGTGGCTAGGCACTGTCACAGCAGTGAGTCAGCCTTAGTCAGACAGTTGTGAGGGTGATGGAAAGGGAGTGTAAGTGAGAGGAGAGAGCATTGGAGGGAAGAGATGGGTGTGGGAATCCAAGGCTCGTGGCTGATGCGTAAAACTGAAGAAGGAGAAAAGGGGAAGTGGCTGGGGGACAGAAAGAAAGGGAGGCAGACACTGACTTCTCTTTTTGTTCTGTTGTCTGAAAATGCTCACAGCTGGTTCAGAGCAGAGTGTAGAGCAGCATTGTGTTACTGGCTAACGGCAACTGTGCCAAGTGTCCGTGGTTTCAGATGCCACAAACAATGCAATACTATACTGGGCTGATTGTATTTCTCAGGGCATGACATGCAACACTGTGCTCAAGGCCAGCTGGTGCACCTTTCAGGGCATCATTAATTTTACCTCATGATTGGATGCTGGTCGGAGTGTGACATGAAATCTTATTTTATAATAAACATTGCTGGGCAGACAAATAAGGGAGTAAGCGTGTATGTGTGTCCTCTCTGTCCACAGCACCTCCAAATGACTGTGCAGGCCCTTCAGGATGAGTTGAGGATCCAGAGGGACTTGAACCAGCTGTTTCAGCAGGACCCTGCCAGCCAAGGCCGGGACTTGGCCCTGACCTCCGAACCCACAGAGGAGAACTATCGGCGACTACATGGTGAGCACGAGAGGCAGGCCAAAGAGCTGTTCCTCCTGAGGAAGACCTTAGAGGAGATGGAGCTGAGGATTGACACACAAAAGCAGACCCTGGGAGCCAGAGACGAGTCCATCAAGAAACTTCTGGAGATGCTGCAGAGCAAAGGTAACTGGTGGATCTGATCCAGCTGTCATGCAAAGACATTCACAAATGTCAATAATAATGCCAAAATAATTCTATGACAGGTAATTGTATGTGTCAGTGAGCTCTATTCCACCATTCAGTGTAAAATATGCAGAAGACAAAGAATGGACCCAGTAAAATTTTCAACTCCAGAAAATCAAAAAATCAATCAACGAATGAGTTGAACAACCAGGAATGTTGTGACCATTCCACAACAATGTTGCTATAGTAGACAAACCTATAATTTATTGTTCAGGGCCATCTGCCAAGGCCTCAGAAGAGGACCAGGAGCGGACCAGAAGACTGGCTGATGCAGAGATGCACAGGCACCACCTTGAGAGTCTGCTGGACCAGAGAGACCGTGAGATAACAGCAATAAGAGAGGTAACCCCCATGGAAGCCATGGGACTCATAATCATGATGGTTTTGAGGTCCAGCCTGTCACATAGAGCCTGCATCAGGCTGAATAAAGCTTTGACTCCCCTCCAATCTGGAACATGAATTAATTAGTGTTTTTCATCTTCTCTTCCAACAGGAGCTCCATCGTCGGTATGAGGGAACCCCTGAATCTACCAAAACCAAGGCTCTACAGACTGTCATTGACATGAAGGTGAAGATTTTGCTTGCAGAAATGGTACAGATGTGAGTATGTGAATGGCATTTAATCCTGCTCTTCATCAATCTCAGGATGCAAAAATAGGTTCATTGGAGCGTGGTCTGAGGGACATGGAGGAGGAGCTTCTCATGCTGAAATCCAATGGCCTTCTGAGTTGCGAGGAGCGTCAGGAGGAGATGAAGCAGATGGAGGTTTACCGTAGCCACACCAAGTTTATGAAGAACAAGGTCAGAGGCGTGACATGGACCTTTGTCGCACTGTTCATGCTCTAGAAGTGTTGAGCCTTTCATTCCATCTTCCTTCCATGCCTATTCATTGTGCAGATGGAGCAGGTGAAGCAGGATCTCTCGAGAAAGGACACCGAGCTGCTTGGCTTGCAGACCAAACTGGAGACTTTGACCAACCAGTTTTCAGACAGCAAACAACACATTGAAGTCCTCAAAGAGTCCCTCACAGCAAAGGAGCAGCGAGCTGCCATTTTACAGACAGAGGTGGAGCTTTCAGTACATCCACACACTCTTGCTGATTGGAGTCAGGGAATATACGTTCAGCAGGCTGTAAAAGCATGTCATAATCCTTCACTGTCAACTAAGTGCTGCCAAGTGGTGCCACAGTATGCCACTGATGGCTTTTATGCTGCTGCAAAGAGCAAAATATGTGTTAAACGCTACACTTGTGGCATTTATGTTACACAATAAAAAGTTTTGCACTTATGTCTTAGATAGATTAAGGATAAAACTATTAACCTTTGGTTAATAGTGGTTTGTCTCCAGTTTGACCCATTTTTGAGCATGTGGCTATTCCTCAGTTGCTCCTCTTCTTTTTCCTGCTTAGGTGGATGCCCTGCGTCTCCGTTTAGAAGAGAAGGAGGCAACTCTGAACAAGAAAAGCAAACAGATACAAGAAATATCTGAGGAGAAGGGCACACTCAACGGGGAGATCCATGACCTCAAGGATATGCTGGAGGTTAAGGAGCGAAAAGTGAATGTGCTACAAAAGAAGGTGATTTGGTTTCTACAAGCTATTTTAAAGATCTTGCTTTGTTTGTTTAAATGACAGCGTACACATACTGCCAGCATCGTTTGATGTCCACTGGATGTACACGTGTTGTCTCTGCAGATAGAGAACCTGCAAGAGCAGCTGAGGGACAAAGAGAAGCAGATGAGCAGTTTGAAGGAGAGAGTAAAGTCCTTGCAAGCAGACACGTCCAACACTGACACTGCTCTAACAACCCTGGAGGAGTCTCTTGCAGAGAAGGTTGGTTTATGTCCACACACAAAGTTACAAATTTCAGTTGGTATATTTGTGGATGTTCATTTGTAAAGATATATGATAAACAGCTTGCGTAATCATTTCCTCTGTTTACTCCCAGGAGCGCATCATCGAACGTCTAAAGGAGCAACGAGACAGAGACGACCGAGAGAAGACGGAAGAGATCGACTGTTCAAAGAAGGAACTAAAAGAGTTGAAGGAGAGACTGAGTGCACTACAGGGAGACTTGTCAGACAGAGAGGTGAGAGCAGGTGCAGAAGCACCAGCTCACAAAACAAACTCTTACTTACTGTGAATATGAATACAGTGTTATACTGCAGTCAAAAGTTTCTGCATTAACAAACCCAATTAATCATGTATGATTAGATTAAACTTATGAACTTTTCAATTTCTTTGGTCTCTTGATCATGTCTACTTCTGCGTGTGTACACACAGACCTCTTTGTTGGACCTCAAGGAGCATGCATCATCCCTGGCCTCCTCTGGGCTTAAGAAGGACTCCAAGCTGAAGAGTCTGGAAATCACTCTGGAGCAGAAGAAGGAGGAATGCCTGAAACTGGAGAATCAGCTCAAAAGAGTGAGATGGCTCAGAAATTAGGCTTCACCTGTTGTTCAATTAAGACAACATTATGCTACAGAGTATTTACTCTAAATGACTGCCATAAGGTGCATTCCACCTGTGGTTGTCTGATAACTGATGACTTCTGTGTTAGTTTGTCTTTACTGAATTGTCAGGTCAGAAAGTAGGGCTTTTGTAATATCAATAGATTTCCGGCTCACGCAAGGATCAATGAGCAGTCAAAGACGAACTTTGGATTTGTCAAAGTTGTACATCTGTCATACAGGGTAAATTTCATATTTGTGATCTCTTCCTGTTGCCTTGTCTTCTGTCAGGCTCAGAATGCAGCTTTAGAGGCTCAGGCCAACACAGAGTTGGCTGAGCGTATTAAGAGCCTCGAGCAGGAAGTGGCACGCCACAAAGAGGATTCTGGAAAAGCCCAGGCTGAGGTAGACCGCCTGCTTGAGATCCTCCGAGAGATGGAGAATGAAAAGAATGACAAGGACAAAAAGATCAATGAGTTGGAGAGGTGAGTAGAAACATTTCTGTTTGGATGTTCAAGAGGTGGGCAAAATAATAGGAAATCCCTCCAGCATATAGATATGAGCATCTGACTAAGAATTCCAGATCTTAGAGATGTGAACCAAGAGTCTTGAATTGTGTGTAGGGTGGTTAGGATAAGTGCTACAGGTCTGGTCCAGCTCCATTAAATATAATTGGACATTCGTCTTGTATTTTTTATTTTATCCACTCTTTCAGGCAGACCACGTGACTATATGACAGTTGCAGACAGCAAATTATTAGAACTAGAACTGATGTGCATAAGGCCCCTGCCCATTTCTCCCCTTTTCTCCAATACAACATCTTCCTGGTCTGAGCCTGTTTTTCTCTTTCCTGCCTTCTTGTCTTTACGCCGGAACTCTTTCACCAGCTTGGCCTCCTCCAGGTTAGTATTTGTTCTTTCTCTCTCCATGACCCTGACATTCTTATCTGGATGTCTTCTTGTTGCACTGTTCTTTGTTTAAGCTTTTTCTTACCCGTGCTCACTTCTGGACTTCACTTCACCATAAACCACAGAGGTTTCCAGATTGACCTAAATTCACGAATGATTCATCTTTTATCCCTCCATCTTTCTCTTTTACTTTGTTCGAGACTCGGATTTGAACTATTTACAGATCCACTGTATGTGAACTGAAATTATGTTTCAAATTGTCATTTACAACGATAATCCTTAGTTTTACGTTTTCCATCACACAACTGACATCTAACAGTAATATGTGATATTAACAGGAGGCAAGCAAATACGCACTCCCAAAATTCCATGCAAAATTTAACTGTTGCAGTCAGGTGATGTCAGTCAGTGACATACTCAAAAATCAACGTGATAACATCAGAAACGTGTGTCAATGATGGTTATATTTGCATAAAAACCATCACCAAGTAATATTATGCATACCCTTACTCATTCAAAAGGCAATTTGTCACAACTGCATGGGTTTTCAGATTTTTTTTTTCTTCATCTTCGTCTCCATCAGGTGAAGGAATAGTTGCTGTGCAGATTCTGACTTCCCCTCACTACTGTTTATATATAGTTTTTATGGGATTACAAATGTCTATATATGACTTAAGTTCAAATATGAATGGTAAATGGTACGTTTAAAGTGGAACCTTGTGTCTTACCAATGACAATATACTGTATGTGTCCCGTGCCTTATGGTACCACTATAGGCAGATGAAGGACCAGTCGAAGAAAGTGGCATCTCTGAAGCACAAGGAGCAGGTAGAGAAGAGCAGGAATGCTCGGCTGATGGAGGAGGCCAGAAAACGAGAGGACAACATGTCTGAGAGCTCCCAGCAGGTCAAGGTGAGGCCCATGTCTCTGTGTGTGCTAACCCTGGGATTATATCGACCATGCAGTTGAAATCAGTTCACTTCACCCCTCATGTACTGCAGGACACTCTGCGTCAGAAGTCCGAGCGCATAGAGGAGCTGGAGGAGGCCTTGAGAGAGAGCGTTCAAATCACGGCTGAGCGAGAGATGGTGCTGGCACAGGAGGAGGCTGCAAGGTCACTACAGGAGAAGCAGGTAACCCCCTCCCCCGTCCGATCAACCATATGGAGAGAGCTTTAGCTAGTCACTTCATATTCAGAGATTCTTCTTCCACCACCTTTTAGCTGTCAGTGTTATTTCTCCTCCTCTTCTCCTCTGGTTTCCTCCTCTCTGTCGGTTCTTTTATCTTTGCTTGTTGTTTTCTCTTGTTTTCCCTCTGCTACACACTGCCTCTCAGAAGCACTCATTCAAACCAATGCATGAGTCCAACCTCGCCCACTTAAAGTGGTCCAAGGTATGAGCCCAGTATGTGTGACCTCCATCAGTGAGCAGCAACAGTTGGGGTGGACATCATAACAGCAAAACGTGTACAGGATAGTGCAGTTCAACTCGATAGCCCTGCAGCACACACGTTTGTGAAACTCAAAGTGTGTTCTGTTTCCATGGGGATTTTTTGGAGTCATTAATTTGGGTGTAGTTGAGTTGCATTATTTTATAAGGTCTTGGTGTTGTGCCCACCCCCTGTAGTTGTCATGTTATTGTGTTTACCTGCTGTTTTCTTGCAACAATGCTTTTTAATTGGTTTGCTGTTGCATCAAATGACCAATAAAATTGATCATGTGGACATAAATTATTCACGGTCTTGGTCAATCAATCGCAATGAAAGCACATATTAATGGAAAAATGGCGCTCTTGTTCCATTTAAAGTAAATATCAGGTAAATGAAATTTAGTCCAGTAGCATAAATAGTACATTTTCATTTACCCAAATCTGAGACGAAGCCTGGTCCTTCCCCAACACTCAATAATTTTACTGACCCCTCCCTTTTTATTAAAATAACAATAACAAAAGACCTATGCTTTCACTGATGGATTTAGGTAAGCTGTTCCACTTGTCATCTGTTCATGATTGAGTTATATGTGTGTGTCCCTAGATGGAGGAGCTGATGGGGGCCATGGAGAAGGTGAAGCAAGAGTTGGAGTCCATGAGGGCCAAACTGGCCTCCACCCAGCAGTCGCTGTGTGAGAAAGAAGCACACCTCACCACCCTGCGAGCGGAGCGCAGGAAGCACCTGGAGGAGGTGCTGGAGATGAAGTAAGATATCTTTTCATTCTTTTCAACTCAATCTTAAAATATCAGTTCTGGGCAGCATGATGGATTTGTGGTTATTGCTGTTGGTCCAAAGCAAAAAGGTTGTGGATTTGTATCTCGGGGTCGTGTGTGCTGTTTGCATGTCGTACCCGTTTCAGTGTCGGTTTCTTCTGGGTGCTCAGGTGTGCCCCACCTACAAAAACATGCCCGTTAGGCTAATTACTCCTGGTCCTCTGGTGCTAGTATGTGTGTGTGTGTGTGTGTGTGTGTTTGCATGTGATTGTGAGTGCTGCCCACTGCTTTTCATAGTGAGGATGAGTTAAATGCAGAGCAACAATGATTCCCCATGCGGATCAATAAAGTACCTTAAGTCTTTCTATATTATACACACACACACACACACACACAAAGAGCAGGGTGGAGTAGACCCTACAGTATCGATCGCTAGGTGGATCTTATTAAATGTCATCCTGTTCGGGACTTCCTCAGCTGGCAGGATGTTTTTTTTTTCTAAATGAATAATTGATGATAATTGAGCTATTTGCCTGTGTGGTTAAATGCCATTTTATCTGATCCCCACCCAACAGGCAGGAGGCGCTGTTGGCTGCTATCAGCGAGAAGGATGCTAACATAGCCCTACTAGAGTTGTCCTCCTCTAAGAAGAAGAAAACCCAGGATGAGGTGGCTCTACTTAAGCGAGAAAAGGATCGACTGGTTCAGCAGCTCAAACAGCAGGTGGCGTGAAGGGCGGAGGCTCCAAGGAGTCTAGCCAGCACCACTTTGACATCATTTTATTTACATTTTTAGAATATTTCCTTTGTGTATCTTTCACTCAAACTGTATTTGCCAATTGAGGACAGAGCACAAAAGCAGCACAGCTCAGTATCTGACTAAATTAAAATTTGGGCAGAATACGCACTAGCTGTGGCGTTCCAGTACAGCTTGTGTAATAACAAGGGATGTTCCAAATTAAATTGTGTGTTTTTTCAAAGCTTTTCGAGTTCTCGAGACTATGACATCTCAAGAAACTGAAAGAAAGCAACGTGATTGGCCAACTGTTTACAAGGCTGTAAACAAGCCCCAAATTATCCAAACCATTTATTTGGTAATGCTACTGAATGTGACGACACCTGAAATGCCAGTTACAAATTAGGGCCTCCATTACTCCATTGTTACTGCAACTTATAGTTATCATAACTTAAAGGGTCAAAACTACAAAAGTGACCCATTACTGTGCCACAATATTGTCAAAAGATTTTTTTTTATCACAACTCTGCTGTGCTATGCTTCCTATACTCAGTTCTCTATGTTTCCCATGATATGCAAGTGGCTTAACTCTTCCTTTCACTCACAGACTCAGAACAGAATGAAGCTCATGGCAGACAACTATGAGGACGACCATTTGAAGACCGCCCCTGACCAGACCAATCACAAGCCATCTCCTGATCAGGTAGTTTGATGATTAACATGGATTATTTCAACCTAACCAAGTCCTGTGAATTTCTTCAAATGTGTTGAGATGGAACTGTTTGTTTTTAAGCAGGCTGAACTAATCCCAGAAATTGACATATTCTTGTCTGAATACACACTAACTAACTATTCCTGTCTAATGCTGCAAATGGCCTAATAGGATGATGAGGAGGGTATTTGGGCTTAACCAACCGTTTGCCCTCTACCTCTCTCTCTCAGCCATTTTTTTTCAAAAGGGTGAGCACGTATGACAAGTCAGACTTGTCACACCTTTCTTCACCGTGCATGTTTACTACATCAATCCATTCATTTGTGTTTGTCCGCTCATGCGTCAGTCCTCTCTGTGACAGCAAATGTTGATGGTCATTATCAGCATTACATTGCTTGATGTTTTTTCAACAAATCCTCTTCTTTTAATATCTTATGCAATAAGGACCAGTGGAGTGTGTTTGTGTGTCTCTTTTTGTGTGCATACATAAGCTAAGAGGATGAGATCATTTCCCTACTGGCTCAGTTTCATCACCTCAAATGATCGCATCTTAGCTTTGCATGTTACTGCTGATAGTAGTAAGTACATTAGTACATCCTGTTTATTTTCCCTGTCCCGTGACGAACACACGTTCACCCACTAACAAATTGGATAACGCCTCTACTGCTGAAATCATAGCCTACATAACACTTTGTTGAGCTGCACTCAGATAAATAACTGTCTATCAATACTGTAGATTATTAATATATCTGCAAAGTGAATATGTGGAATGGTGTTGGTTCACATGCATGTGCGTGCGCTCGCTGCTTTTCTTGTTTTGAGTTTGATGTGAAATGTTTTCATGTTGGTGGCTCTGTGATTGGTCCGTGCATACTGTGACTGATATGGAAACATTCCCTTCCTTCATGAACTCTTTAGGCCAACAATGTGTAGTCAGAAGTTGACTATTCATTTGTTCATTTGGATCCTGTCCTGTCTCCCTATGCAGATGATCCCCCCTCTTTTAGCCCTGTCTCAGAACCGCAGCAAGCTTAAGCTCTACATTGCCCACCTGACAGACCTCTGCCACGACCGGGACCCCAGCATCCTCAGCCAGCTCACGCCACCCTCTCACTATCACCACAGTGACCCCCCTGACTGGGAGGAGGAGCTTCAGAAGATGAGTGTCGAACAGGTTAGTGGAGGAACTCTCGATTTGGTATTCATTGAAATATTTTGCCCGCCACAGCATAACTCAAGTGCAGTGCTGATAAATGGTAATGGAGGCACCAGTATAAAAAAGATAATAACCTGCCCTCTGCCCCTAAGCTCTTATTAGATTGTTCCTTGTTGTTTAAGTGTCCCAGAACTCCACAGTTAAGGGCATTTAAACAAGCAAACATCAGACCGTTCTACAAGGACGTCTTTTTATCAAACAGACACACACCTTCAGTGGAAATCTATTTCACGAGCTTTGGGAATCAGTGTCCCATCACTCACAGTAATCATTTGGTATGATTTGATAGCTGGATTGAATCGTGGTTATTAAGAAAGTGACCCTTGAAATGTCCCTCTCAGCTGGAGCAGGAGCTGGAGGTGTGTGAGAAGGAGAGCGGAGAGCTGCAGGAGTACGCCAATTCTGTGCTGCAGCAAATCGCAGACTACTGCCCAGATATCCTGGAGCAGGTTGTCAATGCCTTGGAGGAATCGTGCTGACAACTTTGACCGTGCCCCCTACCTCTGCCGGGTTCGGCTTGCAGAAGGAAGAACGAGAGCTGGAGCAACATCGCGTAAACCTGAGCTCATCCACTCTGGATTAAACTTTCATGTCTGGAAGTGCTTTCCTGTCTCATGTGTCTGTACTTAATGTTAGGCCTTCAAAACCCAATTTGGCGTGTTCTGAAAGGCTGTCAAAACTTCTGTCAAATGGGATGCATTGAACACACACTGAAACTAGTAGTGTGCTTGTTGAGTGACATCCATGGAAGGTGGAGGATATTGGATGGCGTGGTGGGGAATGAATAATTAAGCTGCAAAAAAACAACAAAAAAAAACACTTCAAAGCACAGAAAAACACACAATCTCACAAAGTGTTGGTCAGTTGCAGGCAAAAGTGAACTGGATGTTTGACAGCTTCACCATTTTGCACACGAGAACACGCCAAGTTTGATTGTTTGGTCAATACACAAATAATATTGCACAAGTGTGTGTGCCTGGGACAGGATGTGTTGGAAGAGAGAGACATCAGGTAAAAGTCCTTTTTTTGGAGTATACTGCCAGCCATTCTCTTTCTGGACTGCTTCATCCGAACACTAGATCAAGCACAGTTACAATTACATACCTCACCCACACCTGTCTCAGTCGTCATTTATAGAAGACTCTTGTCATAAATTGTATAACCTGTAAGAGGAGTAAGTTTATTCTTCACGTGGGGCAGGAAAGCACTTTTTGCCGAGGGAGCCACTGCATGGGGGAGTTGTGCTGTAACTGAATCATGGAGCCATGTAGATTCCTGTCTCGTTGTTGTCGGTGTACCCCGTGTCACGTGTTGGAACCACGTTAATAGAAATGTGGCTGCCAGTGGACCACCATTTGAGCTTTTAGGACAAATGCCACGTTTAACCAAAAATACAGCATGTTTTCCAAAAATACTTCCTTGCCTAGTTTAGACTTTTGGATTAAGGTTCTTGGTACACGTTTAGTCTATTGCTGGATTATTGGCATTAGAGGGGGGATCCCAGCCTTACGTTTGACACAGATCATAGGGAAACGTTCAGTTAAACACTATGTTCTCAGATTAAGATGAGAGGGGAGGGGGGATTAAAAAGCTTTTATTGTTGGTGATGTATTACAAAGTAATTTTAGATGGTTTTGCACACAAAGTCCACTTGTTTATGAGGTATGCAATGTTTTGAGAAAGTTCTTGTGGCCTTGGAGCATGCACAGAGATCAGAACTGGACCTAATGCAGGAATATTTATTCCTTTGTACTATTGGTGCTAAGGCATGATGTAAGAATTTCAATCTGATCCACTGATCATTCAGTCTCATCCAAAGTTTATATAGATGGATACACTTAGAGCCCACCCAACTTTATTTTGTTGTCAATTGAATCACTGAAAAATGCAAGTGATGCCCCTCTCTTGTATTTTTCAGATCACTTACCAATGCAAGTGATGCCTCCTTTATTGTATTTTTTTAAATCTTCAGGGCTGAGGTTTTTAATTACTGAGAGAGTGCATCTACATTTGAAGATCAAGTCACTTTTCAGCAGATTTTGACTTTTTAGATCAGTTTGTAAATAACGTGATATTTAACACGTACAGTGGCTGAATAAAGGTAATTAAGTGGAAGGTGTTGTGTATTCTTTAAAAAAAATCTGAAAAGTTCAAAGCAGTGCAGTTGTATTTGTGTCTAATTTTGTCAAAGGCAAAATGTGTGTGTGACAGTACTGCCATAATTTACAGAGAGTCATGTTCTATAGATATATATAATACATATATAAAAGATGTTTACTGTATGGATATGCATTGAATGTTTGCACAGAATCTTGAAGAGTACGTGTTGCTCTGAACAAAATGACCGTCAAGTTGTTGTCCTCAGCAAAAACTGAGGAAGGAAGTGTCAAACCTTTGTGTCAAAATAATGTGTGAATTACAAATGTTTTCAAACCGTGACTGTGTGATGGGAGAGTACTTTTCTTGCCTTTTTTTCTTATCGTTTTTATATATTTTTACCATATGGTGATGTAACTGTTATCCAGTGTTTCCCTTCTAACCTGTTACTTCAAGTTTTGTGTTGGATATCATACGTAGATTGTTCTTGAAGGACAAAAATAATTCAACCGTGGCTTTCATGTTGCGCTGGGTAGAACATAATGTTAAAATCAAAACAGATAAAGCCTGCTAACATGGATTTCTTATATGACTGATGAGTTTGAGTGAATCAAAAACAAACATTAGAATATTGATTCAGGTCATTGGTTGGAATGTTTTTTGTTCTCTAGCCCCTCATTTGCCAACATTTACTTCCCCTTTCATTTTGAATCCCTTTCATTGCTCCGTTCAGAGCAGAAATAATTTTCAGTGTTGTTTCCTTTCTTTGGCCTGTGTGTCCCTGACTTTGCCTTAAAGTTTCATCTCTTTTTCTTGACATTTCATTGTGGAACACAGAGCTGATAAAGGGGCTTCTGTCAAGTTTGTGGTAACAATTTTTCCTTTTGCATTTGTGAAAGAATTGTACTGCCTTCTGTCTGTTCGTGTTAGGAATCAAACTGTGTAAAAAGAAAGCAAACACAGATATGTTTGTGAGTCATTTGGTTTTTGTATGTATGTAAATAAATCTTATTGGCCTTGTTTTCTCGTTTCATCTTTTTTTCCCCAAACATGCCAGAGACTGTTAGATGATAGCTATATGAATTTAACTACAGTAAATATGGGGTCCTGCTGAATGCAAATATTAGATTTGAACATAGGATCTTTGATCATGCCATATACTTTAGTCACAGCTATTAAAAACTTGAGTCCAAGCTCCAAATTATGAATGGAAAGCACTGATGAACTTATTCACACTTAAGTAATCTTTGACATTTGTCAAAAAGAAATTGAAGTTATTAACTTTCAATGTAGTTTTTGCTGTAACAGTCATTGAATTTTAGTTTTTGCACCCATCTCTGTATGGGATTCCCCAAAAAACAGCGTAGTCAGTCTTTTGTCAAACAAGACCACTGACAACTTTGAATGATGTGTAAGGAAATGTTACTAAGGCTCCTCCAGCTTAAGTTACCCAATTTGGCTAAATAATGTCAAAAAATGCGAGGTAAAGGGAGAAAACTTGAGCGCGCGTGGTCAAACAGGTGGCGTGCCAAATCCGAGACTTCCCCACACCTCTAAAGCGACAACAGCACCAAAGATTAAAGATGAGTGCTTCTTCAGCTATTTTGTTTGTGATTGTCAACAAGTGGCGTCATCTTGCTTTGACAGCATTTTGCATATAATTATGGGAGTGGTTGTTCGGCATCCTGCTGATATATTCTTTCCTAATGCCGTTAAATGTCAGACAGGAGGAAAAAAATATTATAGGAGAACTAAACAGTTCCTTTCCTGGTAACTTCTGTAAATGTAAATTAGGATTACCAAGTTCTATTGATTCGACCAACCCTCGCTTCATCACCATTTTTCATATTAGAGTACAGAAAAAGGTGGGCTATTCCCCAAGGTCTGATTTACAGAAAGAAGCTTTGCTGAAATTATGTAGGCAGTTAATTTTATGTTGAAATTATGCCATCTTTATTCATAAATATCACTACAGTATGAATATAAAACAATCTTAAATTACTGTTTTTTTCAACAAATACTGACACTATTATTGGAAGCTCCTCAGGAGAAAGCCCACTGGTGAACAGTTTAAGATATTGCATATAGCCTTGGCAGCTGTTAATTACTACACCACACTGTAGTCGAGCTGATGACTGATTTAGCATGTTGGGACATCTGATACACGCTTATTTCCTCAGGAATATGAAACAGCCAAATATACATAGGTAAACAAAGGAACAGGAGTGATAGACCCACTTCAATTTGAAGTACAACTTTGTCAGTTACTCAGTACAAAAAATATTGGTTACATCAGCAAAAATACATCAGCAAATAACCAAAACACATCCTATCAAAACTTAAAAACAAAAGTACTCCAGCCTGTTGGGAGTTAAATGCATTGCTATTATTTTGTAATGACGTTTTTCTTAAGTATCAAAAACTCCAGTGGCAGTTGAGTTGGAAAAATAAGCAATGTAATTCAGTGATAGCAGGCACTCCTGTGTGTTCAAAGGGTGAGGTAGCTAGCTAGAAAGAACGGTACACAGGCTGAGATTACACAATGCACAGCAAAAAAATTAAAACGTGAGAACTGCAGCAGACAATCTTCGATGCTGATCCCTCTAATGGTTTTAGTCACAGTATAGAAAATAAAAACAAGAATGGAAACAGAGTCTCAGTTAAAACTGAGCAGCATACACAATGAAATACACACTGAAAGGCGGTTCACCTCACTCTCTCACTCTCAGTCATCTGCCACAGTCCCAGATTTAACACTTTAAGGCACGGGAGCTGCGTTATTCTCTCCAAACCCCTCTTAGTGATCTTGGTACAACCATACAGATCAATCCCCGTCAGCTGGGTCAGGTGGTCAGCTATCAGTTCCAGCCCTTTGTCTGTAATTCGCACACACTGTCCAATATTCAGAGTTTTCAGTTCGTGCATCTGACGCACCATCCTGTTAATACCATCGTCACTGATATGGCAGGAGCAAAGAGAAAGGGACTTGAGCTGATATAACCCCTGGGCGATGTAAGCAAGGCTTTGATCTCCAATCTTATCACAGAAGGACACATCGAGTCCTGACAGCCGGAGGGAGCCCATGGCCAGATGCATGATTCCAGTGTCACTGATGTTATCGCAAGACCGCAGGTTCAGGCTGCAGAGGTGGGTCATATGTGACAGGTGGATCATCCCAGCATCTGATATCCCCCCACAGAAGCTGAGGTTGAGCACATGAAGCTTGTTCAGCCCCTTTGATACGTGTTTAAGGGACAGGTCGGTCAGCTTCTGGCAATCTTGCAGGGTCAACTTCTCCAAGGACAGGCAGCCCTCTGCAGCACTACGGGTCATACCGGACAGGTGACCGATACCCACGTCAGACACATGTCGGCAGCTGCGCAAGTTAAGACTCTTGAGTCTATGCAAACCCCAAGCAATGAGCAACAGGCCTGTGTTGGTGATGTTACTGCACCCTCCGAGTTCCAGTACCTCCAGATTTTTCAGATACTGTGCAATCCTACCTAGGCTGGAATCAGTTATTTGTTTGCAAAGGCTAAGGTTCAGCACCCGCAAGGACGGAATGTCCTGCACAAAGGCATGTCCCAGTCCGTTGTCTGTGAGGTTGAAGCATCCGCACAGGTTAAGACTTTCGATGTGCGGCATCCCTTGAATCACGTAGCTCAGACTTCGCCTCAGGCTGAGAATTTGCACCTTTTTAATGCCCCTGGTCTGCAGACTGGGGAACAGGGACGGGTTGGCTCGGCGAAGATGGAGCTTGGCTTCCACCCCCCTCCAGACAGACTTGTGGTAGGACGCGTCTCTCCAGGCCGCGCACACTTGGGCCACTCTTCCTTTGTCTTTAACATCCAGATAACTGAAAATAATGGCCAGGATCTCTGGGAAAAGGCACGATATATGAGTCTCCATTTCAAACATGCCTGCTGACTGACGGGTCTCTGCAGTGAAACCTGCTTATGAGCGACAATACTGACGCGGTTAGCTCGCCCAAACTGTCCTGCCGAAGTTGGTAGCTTGCTCGGCAACGTTAGCTAACGTCAGCTAGCATACGAACAAGCTAGTTAGCGGTAGCTAGGTGTAGCCTAACAAAAACATATCCATCCCGCAGCATCGAAGCTCTCCGTTACCTTTAATTAAAACGGCTTGTAAATTAGTGACTAGAGATGCAGTCCGTATGTTGAAGATGTTGGAGGCGATGAGGAGTCTCTGGAAGGCAAAAGGTATTTACGACTCAGCAAACTGGCTAGCAAGGCTAATGTTGGTGTAGCGTTAGCGATCCAGTGGTAAACTTAGGTGCTCCAAAAACTCTTCGTCTACGCTTTCCCGGTAAATGTGTTCTTCGGGAGAAAACTTCACAACGCGCACATTGCAGCGCTGTCAAAATGCCGAAACTTTAATCTCCAAACTCGTGTTTCGCTTTCTCACACGGTAACTACTGTCTTCTCTCCAGCAGTGTCCGAGCATCCGGATCTCTACAAATGAATAAAACAACTGAAGCCTGTGCAGCGTGCGTAGCCACTAACTAGCGACACCTAGTGGACATGTTAAGTAATGCCACGAGCGTCTGACCCACAGAGTGATTACCAAAAAGGTTCCTTACAACGAATATACAGTATAATTTTAACATTTAATTAGACATCGATCGGTCCAGTGAATATTCTACCTTCTCAAAAAGCAGAAGACTGGCTAAAGGGAGTGTCTGTGTCTAAAACAGTCACATAGGGAAGTGTTTTTTTTGTGTTGAAACAGTGTGATTCCCGAATTATGTTTGCACATCAACTGCATTTATATGGCTCAGTGATTATTGTGTATTCATAGATATTTCCCAATGAATAGAGTAGAATAGGATATGTATTCCAAATATATGATGATAATAATAATAATAATAATAATTGAATTACAGCTCAAGCAAGCACCAGGTAATGTCTGACACAGAAAAGGGAAAATGGTAGTAGAAGTAATAAAGACCAGGTTTCATTTTCTTTTTGTTTGAAAAACTTCTACAATGGAACAACTGTTATTTCAGTGAACAAGTGAGTCAATTTCACATTCTTGTGATGCACAGTCATTGATAAATGCTGCGTTTGAATCTCTTCATTCATTTTCCATGTGGTAATAGCGTCCTGCACTCAAAAGGAAAAAAATCACCAGAGGCAACTGATAGAATCCAAGGAGTGTTTAAGAGATCTTTCTACCAAACTAGAGGCCTGACAAAACACTTTGGCTACACTGAATATGATTTACAACTGACAGTTGGTTTCATTTCCACCCAAATCACGGATCCCTTTTTAACCTTTTAAACTCTGGGGTAACACATGATGGGTCCATCTTCATTAAGTTTTAAATTCTAGTGGAAAGCCTGATGTTTCCAAAGAAACTAAATACTGTTTATGAGGATGCACTCTGGGGAAACCTGTATAAAATGATACCAAATACATCCTGAATTAAATGGGGTTGTTATTAAAAGGATTGGGTTTTAAAAAATAGTTTAAGGGTTACGATGATGGATTTCAAGATTTTTTTAAATCTTACCTAGGAATTATGAGATTTTCAACGTCTCTTCAACCCTTTTCTATACGTGATTAAATGTGAAAAAATGCATTAAATTCATCGAAATAACCGTTGCCTTCAAGTATTCTGTTACCAGTATGTATACTTGTCAGTATTTAATGAATGACATGGTTCGGTTTTCTGGACCTTTGAAGTTAATTTATGGCGTCATTTCTAGACCAACGTTGCCCAGTCAGCGGAGTGGGTTATTAACATCAGGGCTCATGGTGGATTACCTACAAAAGGCTCCCCCGACAGATGGCAGGACTCCCGCCGTGGTAAACGGTATAGATCGGGGTCAGCGCTGGGTACACCGTCCTGTTCTCACCCAGCAGCACCGAAACGCCATGAACTGCTGCGTTGCTGCTAATAAAACGGACTGTTGTACCGTAGCTGTGCTGGAATGTGTTTGATTGTTAATTTAAGGTGTATAAACCTCATAATCTGCACTACATTCAGTCTCTTGTCTGTCCTATAAACACCAGCAGCACGACAGAATTGCATACGATTATTTATTTATCTATTTATTTATTTTTTGCGCGAGGCTAACCACGATGCGCGCGCGCGTCGTGCTCGTGCGCGCGGCTCCAGCTCGTCCACGCGTCCAGGTTGCCTTTGCATCTCGTCAAAACAAAGCGGGGGCGAGCAGGCGATGCATGCTTCATGAATGAGTCCCCCCTCCAGCGCACCGCAGCCCGGACTCTTCTACTGTCTGCACCCGCCAGATGCCGTGTGGCTCCACAGCCCGGCGGGGAGCACCGGAGCAGCCAGCCGCCGGTGAATAAACAGTCCCACACCGATTCACACCGTCAGGACCGACACCACAGCAGGAACGGTGAGTCCAGGATATGCACACGGTGGGCGGGCAGAGGCGCATCATGGCAACTTTGGGGCCATCGCGGTGTAGTTCTTAGCCATTCGTGGGTGTTATAACACGTATGTGACCGCTCATAAGACAGTAACCGTGTCCACTGTGCTACTTCAGCTCCTTCAGCTAGCAAAAAAAAAAAAAAAAAAAAAGCAAAGCTCCACGTACGCGCGGCGGGCTGGCTGCTCGGTCCTCCCTGCTGGATGAACGTGGACTGTTGATTGCGTGTGAGAGCGATTTATGTATGGGCTTTGAAGCTAAAGCCAGCAGATAATAGGCGGAATACGGACAGGCCACAAAAGCAAAAGAACACACGAGTGGAAATTAAAAAAGGAAGAAAGTCATCGAGCCGACGGTGGGCGCCCCTCAAAGACAGGAGGGGGAAACAAAAGCAGAAATGCCCAGACTGGCGTGGCATGGCACGTCGGGCAACCGTGTGTGGTCTGTCTGTCTGTCTGTCTGTCTGTCTGTCTGTTTCTGTCTCCATGTCTGCCCCTCAGTGTTTGGCTCTGAAGTGCTCTTTGTCTCACCTGTTCCTCCTGAAAATGGCCAAGTCACCCATGTAATGAGTGACATACAGGGTGGCACTGAAGGGTCGGGGCTGGGTTTGGGGGGTGGTCGTGTTGTGTCTTTTGTCTAGTGTAGTAGTGGCGGCCCAGACTGTTGTTCTCCCATCGAACCAATAGGTGGCGCTTTGCTGTGTACAGTACGGCTGTGGATGTGGAGACACCCAAACATCCTCCTGAATGTCATTTTCTAAATGAATCATGGCTACGTGGCCTTTACAGGAATAACACACTCATGCACGCAGGCGCACGTACACACACACACGCACGCACTTTTTACGCACGACTGTTTGTGTGCGGCAATGCTGGAGTGCACGTAGAAGACTTGATTACCAAACACACTCCGGTAGTGTTGAAATAACCGTCAGTGACACAATAAGGAAACAAAACCATGTTGTTGACGGACCGTGATTCCTCTAAAGGAGGACCCAGGTGTGCACTTTCAAACCGGTTGTAAGTTTTAGCTCATTGTTAATCTATTTCCGTCTTTTTATTATCTCAAAGCAGCGCGTAAGCAATGACTGATAGCCGGATTAATGCCGCTCAGGATCATCACATATTAGACATATCTGATCACAGCTGCTCGATCAGTCTGTGTCCTAGAACATAGAGTTCTGATTTGTCAGTTAACCCCTTAAACACTGCCAGGTGATAGAGGACACTTTAAGGCGAGCAGATGTGTTAATTTAAGGATTTGGATGAATTTAATGCATAGTAACCAAGTCATTATTTTGTATGTCATGTAAAAAAAAAAGTCATTAAGAGTCTCATAATTTCCAGAGAAGTCGTGAAAAAAATCTAAAATCAATGGTTATTAGTAAGAGTAAGTCATACATAGTTTATAAGCAGTAGTAACCATTACCTATAAACGATGATTTTTTTAAATTTCCTTTAAAATTCTCTTCTTTCTGGATGTGTTGGGTATTATTTTGAACAGATTTCCCCAGAATGTATCCTGATATATTAGAGATCTTTGGAAATTCTGGGCATTTTCCTAGGATTTAAATAAAAATATTGTGTTGAAGAAAATAACAATTTTACAGTTGACGAGGTTAATCAGTAAGCGTGTTGACATAAAATATATTCAATAATAATTGATCACTGTAATAACTTGTTAGTTAAAAATATTAAGTATTAATTTGTTCCATAATTTTAAATGTGACAAAGTTTTGCTTTTTTTCTGCCTTTCCCTGTGATATCACAGTCACAAGTATTAATTTATTGTTACTGTTTGTCAGATTTTAAAGTGAAGATAGCTTTTTCCTACTGGTGACCAGTGAGGGGCACGTGTCACTGTTTGATGATAAATGATTTATTCAAGTCAAGTTTCAAGCCACCCGGCCATAATCGGCTCCTGACATAACCCAAATCTCTCCAGAAACACAAATTCCCCAAAAAATTTACAGACACAAAAATGACGACGCTCGGAAGAGGCGATTCAAAGAGAGATTCCCTCCTCTGGAATGACCAGGTGTGCAATCAGAGCCATAGTTGGGAAATATAGATTCATTTAAAATGAAAGTCATCAGTGATCTTCAGCCGTTTCTCTCCTCTTATTGGACAGATGCTCGATGGACTCCGGCGGAGGCACGCCTCTCGGCCCTCCCCCCGACCCCTATCGCTCAACTTCAGCACCTTCTCGGCCCCTCCCCCGAGCCTGGACATGGACAGCAGCAGTGATCATCCAATCAGGAGGTAAGGATCACTTAGTTCCTGGGATTAACATTCCAGAGTATGTAGCGTATTGGGAAAATGCATGAAATATTCATTAGCACTTGTAACAATCCTGCATCTCTCGTCCCAGAGGTTGTCATTAACTGCATGAACATTGGTGCAGCACATGTTGACCCAATGATAATGATCTCCTGGTGGGATATGCGATTGATTCATTTAATTTTGTGTGTACATCTCATCTCATGTTGTTTCTACACGACTGTTGATCTACAACGCAGTCCATGTTTTAGTGTTTGTGTGTGTGTGTGTGGGTGTTGAGGGGTCTGTTGTTTACTGTTTGGCTGTCAGCAGAGAGTTTCTGGACTGTGTGGGTTTGAACACATCATTTCTTGTTATTGCCCAGAGATTGAATTTTCAACAACTTCTACTGGAAATGTAATTGCTCCATGGTATTGGTTTTTACAGCCATTACGCATCAGACCGCGTTTGTCTTCTTGGGACTCTAACCGTTCATTTGGAGGCATAATATCAGATTCTAGTGTAAAAAATTCTATAACTATGATTGTTTTATAAATTGATCAATCTTACTGTTTTTTACATCACTAAATAGTTTATATATGCATTTATGTTTGTTGATACTATGAATATATAATATACGTCCACCAGAGTCTGGAAGTAAGACGTAAAAAAACTGGAATAATTAATTCTATGAATAATCTTAATAAATCATCATAATTTGGCCAAGTTGATATGTGCATTTGTGTATTTCTTTGCATTTGCTGGATCCGTTCTGTATAATTTTAACAGATACATTTTTTATCAGTTAGAGTCTTACCACAGTAGAGAAACTGACCGCAGACGACTGAATTGAAGATATTTGTGTTTCGGATGCTGTAAAAGGATTGTTTGTTTTAGTCTTGTGAACAATGATGTGTTGGAAATACACATTTTCAGCTGAGTTTACATTATTAAGACAGAACACTGAATTATCTGTGAAAAATCAGCGTGGAGCTGTAAGGTTGTCGTCAGTGTATTTGTGCTCGGAGTTAGAGGTGAACTGGTAAAAGGCAGATTTCTCGCACATTGTTCTACTATTTTGTTTTGTTGTTCTGTGCCATTGTGCACCAGCTGTGTTGAAAATGGGACGAGCAGGAAAATGGTTTTTATTGTTTTGCATTGTGTCACCGTTTCCTGTCCTTGTTGTTGCTGTTAATGAACTGGACAACTTCCCCCTCTTCTTTCGCCCCCTCACTGCACGGTGACAAACACAACAAAGACCCAACTGCTTTGGTCTGCTTACCCTGCTGTTCCCCTGGCATCTGTGTTCTGCATAAATATTTGTGAGCATCAATGTGCGTATTGTACTGAAACAGAGGGAGAGAGGGAGGAAGAGTATGCCCGCTTAGTGCCTGCGCTTTAGTTTTCCTCCTTTTCTGAGACCTCAGGCGGTGTGGTGACACTGGGCTCCACCCATCCTTCTCTGTACAGTCTACCTCTCTCACCATGCATCATTCTGTCCTACTTCTTCCCTTCTCTCCTCCTCTGTCACTAGCGCCTCTTTGTATTGTCATTGTGCTTTTTTCTCTGCACTCTCTCGCTCTCTCTCTCTCTCTCTCTCTCCTCCCCTCCAGCTATCTGCTCATGTTTCCTCCCTGTGCCTGTGGATGTCAGCCCGTGGCCTGACCCTCTTTCTCTCCTGTCCAGCACTTAGTCCATGCTCTTGTTTCTTTATCTCTCTCTCTCTCTCATTCTGTCATGAGGACTCTGCACAGACTGAAGTTGATGAGCTCCCCCAGCCTCAGTGAGCTGGGCAAGAGTGACAAAGGTTCACCCGAGGACAGAGGGGAGAAACAGAAAAGAGCAGGAGCCAATGCCACCTGGAACAGGTACTCAAAAAAACTCACGTTATAAAAATCTGAGCTCTTATTTATTTTGTACTCTAACCTGTATGTTTTGTTATGTTTGTTTGGCATCCCAGTATCCACAATGCTGTCATTGCAGTCTTCCAGAAGAAGGGTTTGGCAGATAACGAACTTTACATCCTTAATGAGGGTGTCCGGTAAGTTCAGACACACACACCACATACACACACTCACATACACACACAGTGTAGAGAAACACGGTTGTTCAGGATTTTATTTTAGGTTGTTTACACCGTTTTTTTCTAAGAATAGAACGTTTACCGTTTGACTTGTGAATGAGTTTGTTTATGTGTACTGCATGAGTCCTGGGGAATCATGTGGTCATGACAGATATCTCATTATCTTTTTAAACCAGACCCATCCCTTCTATCACATCGGCTTCTGTCATAGCTCAGTAAACACATTACCAAAGCAGGGAAAACCCATATAGAGGTCATTGACCTGTGATTATTTTGGTTTGCGCCTTACATTTACATTTAAGACTTTGCAGGTAACAAGGAAACACTGAGTTGCTTAGTATATTGGTTCCTATTCTATGATTTAAATGTATCAAAATGTACAATACTGTTGTTGTTAGTAAATACCTTGCTGACGTCATGCATTTGTCCTCTCAGGCATCTGCTGAAGACAGAGCTGGGGTCCTTCTTCACAGAATACCTTCAGGTAACAGACCTTTGAATGAAATGAGAGTGAATGAAGTAGGAGGAGTTTTTTTCTCCATTTGGGAGCTACATGTTAAAGAACCATCAACAATGATGTCATCTAAAGCCTCGGTTAAAAGTCTTGTTTCAGTGGTGATGATGATGTTTTGATGACATCTGTTCGTTGTGTCCCACAGAACCAGCTGCTTACAAAAGGCATGGTCATTCTTCGGGACAAAATAAGATTCTATGAAGGTAGGAATGGTGCTGTGTTCTGTTTCAGTCTGTGCCTATCAATCACAGACTGAACGGGATCAACTTTCTTTATGCTTTGCCCCTCTGTGATGGATGCAGGTCAGAAGTTACTGGACTCTCTGGCAGAGACCTGGGATTTCTTCTTCTGCGATGTTCTCTCGATGCTGCAGGCCATTTTCCACCCTGTTCAGGTGTCAACAGACTGCTGTTTTGACATTATCCTTTAAGATAAATAGATACAATTCTTCTTTGGTTTGACCGATTTGTGTGTATCCCTCCTTCATTCAGGGTAAGGAGCCCTCTGTTCGACAGCTAGCCCTGCTTCACTTCCGGAATACCATCGTCCTGAGTGTGAAATTAGAGGATGCCCTGTCTCGACCACGGGCTCGCGTGCCCCCCTCTGTTACCCAGATGCTGCTTATCCTACAGGTAGACCTGCCCATTCACTGATGTAATATTCATGTCCCAACCCAAACAGCAAAGGATCACGCAATGTTTTATGTGATTCTGAAATTAAAAATGAATTTAATGAAATTGTGATTGCATCCCGTTTGTTTACAGGGGGTCCATGAGTCACGTGGCGTTAATGACGACTACCTGAGGTTAGAGTCCCTGGTTCAGAAGGTGGTCTGCCCGTACCTGGGCACCCACGGGCTCTATTCTGGAGACGGTGATGAATCCCACTACTGTGTTCTAGGTGAGAAAGTGAACCATATGAAAGCAGAGACATAGCTTACGTGTGTAAACGTTGTGTTAGTTACCATCTCTACTCTGCTTTTTCAGAGAAGCGTTTGCAGTGGTGCTGGCCTAAGTCTGCAGATCAACCATCTAAAAACCCAGTGGTCCGATCTAAAAGCTACAACATCCCTCTGCTGTTGACCCCAGTGGCTGAGTACGACCCAGATCCCAGCTCTGTCGGTAACGGAGTTATTCGGCGGCACTCCGCCTGTGAGATCACATCCTGCCTGGAGAAACAAAAACTGGCTTACGCTGACCTGGCTTCTGGATCAGAACTGTGCTGTTCATCCACCAACAGGCTTTGTGTGGGCGCTCAGTTCAATGGTACACAACTATTTAAAATGTCTTTGTCTATGGTCAGAATGCATTCAATCAAATCAATCGAGCCAAGCCTCACCTAATTCTTTTAAGCCCCTCCTTTCACAGAACCTTGACATTTTTCCTGAATGAAATAGTTCACCCCACAGCTCTTGGTGTATGATACCGGGGTTTTCACTGATTGCAATCCCCTCTCATCCACAGGTATTGTACAAGGAGGAGCCAGTGCCATGGACTTACCTCTTTTGTCCCCATCCATCCTTCCTATCCATTCCTCAGGAGCCCTCCACGGTACTGAGGCCACAACAACAATGACTGACATGAGTAAAGGTGCATCATCCACACCTCCCAGCGAATCATCCAGCCCTGAAACCATAATTGGACAAGTGTTAGAGTCTGCAGACTCTGACTCAGAGGGGATATTTATTGATTTCCCTCCCCACTCCTCAGAGGCCATGGGATACAGCTGTGAGAGCAGGCAGAGCACTGTGTAGCTGGGATTATCTTTAAGAACCTCCCCTCTCTCCAGTGTGTACTGTACTTCATGGGGAGAAGGGTTGCCCAGCTACATTGGATTAAATGGGTACCATTTCCTTTCTTTGTACATTCCATGACCAGTCCATTTCACATGAAATCACAGTTGAGTGAAAACCTTGTAACTTCAAAATGTCAGTTTTTCAAAAAACATCCACACACTCACAGGTAAAATGGACTGAATTGAGGATGCTTTCACCTTTTACACTTTGATGTGTTTTGACATTATCCTGTATGCACTGAATGGCTCATATAATCCCGAATAGGTCAGACAACTGAGGTACCGTAATCGTAATCATAACTATTCATCAGTACTTAAATACATAAAGAAACAACAACAAAAAAGAGTTACAAGCTTTTTACACAACAGCATCGCCTCTGTTGAAGACCATGTATGTGGACACAACACGAGAAATGATTTGTTTGTGATTTGTTTTGTGTGCATGTATTTGAACTTCATAGCATCTTAAATGTTTTCTCTTATGCTCTGTTGGTAAGCAGCAACATGGCAATGAGATCTTCTGCTCTTAATTTTATATCTTGTCTTATGAAAATGTGGACTGTTGCATAGTTTTTATAATGCAGGCATCCTTTCCGAGCACACGCATCAGTGTGACGACAGGCCGCAGTTGCTTTTCCGTATCAGCTTTGGTACAGCAGGGGTTTGAGTGGAAAAATGATTGTTTATAGTTTACATTTGACAAAGAAATGAACATTTTGAGTGAATGTTGTCTCACACACTGTATTTTGCACCACCACTACCATGTAAGTACAGTGTAAGTGCATTGTTGGTTAATAGGACAGCTAGATATTGTGAAGTGAGCTTTTACCTTGAAATGATCTGAGACTTTTAATAAGGGCTTTTTAACTGACTCTTTTTCAATGATGTTTTACCTCAAGGATTTTGTACTTTACTTTTATGACAATCTATCATGTCTACGGAGTTTGTATTTGTATTCATTTGTTATACTAGCCCAGTAAAAACTAAATAAATTTGAATAAAATGCAATTCACTGCTTTCTCTTGTTTTTGAATTTATCATGATTCATTTTCATAGAAATACAATCATGACAATTTGTTAATTGTGCGAATAATGGACAACCATTTCAAACCTACCAATCATTTTAAAGGCGATTTACTCCTTTTATGGATACTGTTACGCTTTTGGAATGTTGGTCAGACAAATTAAGTAATTGAAGATGTCACATAGTGCTCAGGGCACTTGATAATGTTTTTTGTTGACAAAATTAGAAGACTAATCAACATAATTAATCGTCAATAATTAATTAATCAACAATACCCTGAGTGCTGCTCACCTAGAACGTTTTTCCTTCAGAATAAGACAGGATAAGGGTTAAAACTGTGCTTTTGTTTTGAAAAGACGGAAATGCTTCCGTTAATGAAGCTTCGCCTGTACCTCTCCATATTTGTCGTCTAGAATAAATGCGTGTTTTTAAGTGATGACATTTGTCTTCATGGTTGACTGCTGTCTGGTTATATCTTGGCCTTTCCTAAAAACAGATTTACTCGTCTGGCGAATTTGGTAAGAAATGTGTTTACTGTGTTTAAGTCGCTTTGCTGGTGCTTCATAACTAGCTAGCTAACGTTAGCAAACAGCCTCAGGTCTGGTCAGTATCGAGGCAATGTAGCATTCCTCGTGTTAAAGGAAACAACATAAGCTTTTTATGGACGACTATTATGGATTAAAAACATGACGCTAAACACGTGACGTGTGTTAGTGCTAGGTTGTTATGAATTATCACCTAAATTATTCTCATGGAATGACTTCGCTCCGTGCCTTTCCTGTGTTGTGGTCCTCAGCCTCCCCAGGTGTAGATGATCATCGTTGATCCAGGCCTCTGTAGATGAAGATGTCCCTGGCTCAGCGGGTGCTCCTCTCCTGGTTCTTCGTCCTGATCTTCCTCATCATGCTCGTCCTCAAACTGGACTCCAAAATCCATTGGAACTGGTTCCTTATATTTCTGCCTGTCTGGACCTTTGATACCATCCTCATCCTTATGCTGGTGGTGAAGATGGCAGGTCGCTGTAAGCCGGATTTTGACCCCCGGGATGGAGAGCAGAGCTTGAAGCGGAGGTTGTGGTACTTGGCTGCCCTGCTGCTCAAACTGGCCTTCTGTTTGACTCTGTGCTCCCGTCTGGAGAGGCTCATTAACATGTGGATCAGTGTGGTGTGTGTACCTCTCTGGGTGCTGCTGGGGGGGGCCTTAGTGGAGCTGGGTCACAACGTGTTCAACTACAGGAGGGACTGACCCTGATACTTGTTTTTGGATTGCAACAAATGGGAGGCAGTTTTGGATACACAAGCATCTGCTGTTCGAGGAGCTGCCTTTCGTCATACTGCTGGTATGGTATGAGATGTGGTACGAAGGAAGAATGTTTGAACACTGGTCTCACAGTAGGGCCTAGATTTGTTTTTGCATTACTGTGATTTGGCTTCTCTTGGAGCAGTTGGAATAAGTGAGACGGTGAACTGATAATGTGGTGATTTTGGACATTTTTTCATTGTTTTAGGTAATTTACGTTGAAACTTCATCACCTACTTTGTTTTGGGGTTTTTTAAGTTGCAGGATTCTGTAGATATTGGATATTCACTTACCAGGTCCACAGGCCTTTGAATAGACCCTAGATGCCTCCTGCATGCTGAAAAGCCCCTGAAAGTTACCCAGCAATATTTATGTTGATACAAATATGTGCAGTGTTTCCTGTGACATCACAGTGAAACATTTGTATTTTTAATGGGAAGCAACTTAGTGCTTGTTTCAGGGTGTCCCCAAAGAAAATAGATTTTACAAGTATTTATATTGATTATAGCATTATGCAATTCTATCCAGGAATCCACTAATTATGTTTAGCATTTAATTTTTTTTTATCTTTGCACCGTTCAGTTAATAATACAGCGTTCCATAAGTGTTCCATTAAAAGACTGACCACAACAGACCTTGTAAATGAATGGCAAATATCTCCAGATGGCTGCAACTTGATTTTTATAAATTACATATAAACAAGGCTTCTACTGCCATGAGAATGGATTAAGATTTTTTAGAATTACAATCATCCTCCATTATCCAGAGGCACTGGGTAATTCACGTCTATGTCGGCTTCTCAAAAAATACTGTTTTCATTCAGGTTCATTTCATTCAAAACACAAGTGTATTATTGTTTCTAATATTGTTTTTAAGAATGCAAAGGATTTTTTTTTTTTTATGTACCAGTTTCCTAGAATGTACATGGTATCTGCTGGACACCTTGTAAGAAACAATCTATGCTGCTCTTGTAGTAAAGCTAACCATCTGCCATCTTGCTGTTACTGTGTAAAAACCCCAAATACATTATATCCTTTTCTTAAACTCAGGTTAAAGGCTTTTCTGTCATATAAACAATATAACATTGGCCAAAAGGGGGCACTGCATCTTCTGTGATCATTTAATCTTCTTTAATGATGCAACAAATGTATACTAGTTCCCTATTTTACCTCATGCTTACCTACAATTCAGCTTTTTACTTTCTTAGGAAGAAAGTGCAAATATATAATGTTTGCTCTATGCCACTGTGAATTAAGCCAATCAAACGTAGATGCCCTGTAGCACGTCTATTTGTGAAAATAGTGCTTTACACATACATTAACTAGAGTGCATGCCTCTACCAAGGCCAAACCATCTTCTAATTATAGAAATTCAACGGTTTATTTCCTAAACCATGATCACAAATGCAAAATGTCAGGAAATCCAGTTAGATGCCAATAGGAGTAGCCTATATGGATGGATGCATTAGAAATAATCTATTCCGATTCTGACACCTAAATTAAATAGATTCTCTCAATCATATCCAGCCTCCACCATCAAGTTTCATGAAAATAAGTTTATATGTTTTTGAGATCCTGTTAACAAACATGACTGAAAACATACAGTAACCACTTCGGTGCAGGTGAACAGAATCCTGTTAAAAACAACTGTAAAAAAACAAACATAAAAACATTCTGCTTATTGTTTGTGGCTCTCAATCTTGTGATCTCACAGAGGAAGCACACTGGAAGCGTATATATAAAATGCAGAAAATTCACATTAACTCAGTGAATATTTTGAACCCTTTATTGAGAGGTTCTCATCAGAGTATAAATCACACTACCAAGTCTTATCTTAGGAAATAAAATGTATTTACAACAAAATTTTCACATACATTGGTTTCAAATAAAAACAGACAGTAAATGATATAAATAAGTTCTATGGAAAATAAAACTTGTCTTACAAAAAATATATGCAATTTCTGTATACATTTTCTCACATTGGTGCTCATATTTCTATACTGTACAGTTTTGGTACATACAGTATCATTTACAGCCCTGTGTGAGTCAAATTCCAGTCTGAAAACAACCACTTGCTCCTATTTTGAAGTGTTAAACTACAAACCACATCGTCTGATGCAGTGTGGATTTCAGCAGGAGCGCTGTCAGTGACTAGCTGACATCTGTGAACATGGGTAATTCCTATAGCAGGGAGTAAAGTGGGCTGTTTTCAGACTGGCTCATCGAGTACCTAAAATAGGTGTTTTAAGAGCGAAGCTAAGTAGTGCACAGGCACTGACACACAGGTCACATAACATTTATATAGAGCCTATACATTCGCTAACAAACGTGAAGTGAGCTACTTAGCTTACATTCTTAGGCAATGTTAAAATACTTAGACAGTGCATCCTCCTGTGTCAGCAAAGTTGTGGAATGCATCCGTTTTAGTGAAACAGGTTCTTGTTTGAAGGAAGGATCCATTTTGAAGCATTTTGACAGAGCCTTGGCGTAAGTTGTACAGTAAAAAAAGAAGACTAGACATCTAGACATTCATATTAAGAAGTCTTTCTGTGTTTGTGGGGTGTGTGTTTTAAGAGTCTGTTTTAACGAGTGCTGCTGAGGCCTCGTGTCCTGTAGGGGTGGGGTAGGTTTGCCCTGCACCGTGTCCTTTATTTTTGGTCCTTTAGAGGGTACAACTGTCCGGCTGTCAGATCCAGGCTTAGAAGAAGTGCCTCGAGAGTCACTGTGATGGTGGCTCTTAGGTCTACTGTCAGTGAACGAAAGAGCCAGAGTTTGGTGAGAGTCCATGGGCTTAAAGAGATCAAAAGTGATGAGCGTCCGTGGTGGTTTGTGTTCAGACGGCGTGACGGGGCCTGAGGCAGGGTTTGGCTTCTTCCTCTCCTCCTTGCTGCTGACGTCTTTGTCCTTCTTTACCTCTTTCTTTACATGTGTGTTTACTGGTTTAGAAGTGCCAGTCTTCCCGTCCTTGACTGGCACTGCCTGTGTAGTAGAAGTGTTGCTCTCCTTGCTCTCCTTGCTCTCCTTGCCCTCCCTGTGCCCACTCTTCTCCTTCTTCCCATGTGAATACTTGTGTTTGTGCATACAAACATCTCGAGCTTCCTCTTTGTCTGGCCGGAGGTGAGACGCTGTCTGCATTCCGCCTCTATCTTTATCGTACTCCTTCTCTCTCTTGACATGCGGTTGTGTCTTTGAGGCTGGATCCGGCTCCTTGGCCCACTTCTCGTCCTTCTGAGTGGGTAGAGAAGTGTGTGAGGCTTTACTGCCCTCTCTTGTCCGCTCCTCTTCCTCTTTTTTTCTTATCTGCAGCATCGGCTGGGGTAATGTACTGTCTCTGGTACACTCTGCCTTAACTTTGTCCCGTTCTCTCATTCTTTCCTTCTCTTTGTCCCGGTCTTTCCCCTTATCCTTTCTTTCCCTTTCCCTCTCTTTAATCCTATCCTTGTCTTTCTTCTCCTTCTCTTTACCCCTTTCTCTTTCATCTCTCTCTTTGTCTTTGCCCTTTCCTTTTTCCTTTTTGATTTGAGGTGTGATATAAGTGCTGGTATTACTATCTTTAGTTTTCTCTTTTAGACCTTGACCCTGTAGAGTTGTTTTTTGCTGCCTGTCCTCCTCCACATCGTTCTCCCTCTTAATTTGTAGTGACTTTAATGCTGCACTGTCTTCTTCACCTTCTTCATGGTCTTTCTGCAGCGTTTGGTAGATGCCTGTACTTACATCTGCCCCTCCCTTGCCTTCCTCCAGCTCGTTTTCCTCTGCTTTGGACAACATTAGTGTATGAGTGAGCGCACTTTCATCTCTTTCCGCCTTGATGAAAGGTGGAGATTGTGTTGGTGACAAGTCCTTCATCTCTGCTCTGTTTTCTCGCTCTTCCTCCTTGAACATCTGTGTCGGTGCTTGTGAGTGCGCCTCCTCCCCTCCCTCGGAGTCCTGATCTTCCTGCTTTATCGTATTTACAACAGGGTCACACTCCTCCTCCTCCTCCTCCTCCTCCTCTTCTTTCATATGAAGCGGAATTTCTCTCAATCCACATTTTTCGTGTGCCTTCACCTCTTCCTCATCCTCTTCGTTTTCCTCCGCCTGTTCATGTTGGTGGTACTGTTTAAGCCGGATGTGCCAGGCCAGACTGCAGACAGCAGACACCGTTTTGAACTGATGGACTACTCCCCTAGGAATGAAGTAGATGTCGTCGTGGTAAAGTTGGATACGGGCGTACCGGATGCCCTCCCTCCTCAGTTGGTTCAGCTTGGCGTCATCAATCCACTGTACACACTGTGGAGGCAGTGACAGGGACGAAAGAGATTTTTGTTGTTAGTTTTTTAAAAAGTCAAAAACATTCATGCACAATTCTTTATACATGTTAGTGAATAACAGTAAGAAGTCAATATTAAGCATATATGGGTTGTCGTCATCTTATCAGGATGCATTTTGGATGGCTGTTCCAATTGCGAGGGTATCCCATCTGGCCTGGGGGAATCTTGGAATTTACAGGAGGAGCTGGACAACATGGGCAGGGAGCTTGAAATCTGAGCTAAGCTGGGCCAGAACTGAGTTTCATGTGCTCCAAAATGTGATTTTAAGGGACACCAGCCAGCTATTCAGGAACAAGCATTTTACATGGCTATGACACAAATTGGAATAGTGCATCCCCTTAGTAACATAACAGGATACCAGCACCGGGGTTAAGAACGGTGGCCCACCTGTGACAGTGGAGGTTCGTGGAGATCCAGCTGCAGTCTCATGACCACATCGGGGAAATCTCCAGCATGGAAACACACAACATCTTTGGTGATCCGAGCAGAAGCGTCACTAATGTAAGACCAAAAAAATAACAGTCCTGAGTCACTCACTCAGTGAAAAGTATAGGGGTGTTAAGGCCCCAGTTTCTCCTAATCTTAAGCAGAGATGTTTTCTATTTTGCAGCAGTCAATTTGCTCAATGAAACTCGAGCACCCATAATAAGTGCAGCATAATCTCATGTTCAATTATTGTCCTACATCATCTTTACATCTAATTGTTGAAGATGAGTTCTAGTACTGATTCTAACACAGGTGGTCTATTCTGTGAATCAGCTGCAGGTACGTGTGTGTGTGTGTGTACTCACTCTTCTCCACAGCGCACAGCCTTAAGCACGCCTACAGCAGCAGTAGTTTGTCTCTCAAACCCCTGACCAATGTGGTCAGCGTGGGCTCTCGTGCGGTCCTCGAACAGCATCTCACGGGGCTCGCTGGCTCGGGGGAGGTACTGCAGGTTCTTTATCTCATTGGTGGACCTGAAAAATCATTTTGAACAGTCAGGAGAAAAACAATGAAGGCTCCATTCCTGTGCAACTGTTGATGAAGATGATAGTTTGTTGCATTGCCTTGACTTCAGAGTAAAATAAACAGTGTGTGAATAGGCACCAAGAGGGGAATACACTGCATCTCCTTCGATTGATGCGTCTTGTCTTTTTACCAAAAAGACGAGGCTTGTTAAGAGCACAGACATGCCAACAAGTTATTGTGTGGTGCGATCCAAACCAGAAGTGGATTATAATAAAATCCCAAAACACAAATCACAGCCCACAAGACAAGAAAATTGGATACAAGACAGAGCACCAAGGAGTTGAACTTTTACAAAGCAGTGAATGAGCTGGTAGAAACAGATGTCAATGGACTATTTTGGAACTCTGATGGAGAGCAACCGGAACCCAGAGAAGCTCAAATTGTTGGACTCCCTCTATGGCCGTTCTCCTTACCATCTATGTATTTGAGTAATGTTCTAATGACTAAGCTCAAGTGAAGACTGTCCCTGATGTACCATGACTGCTTTGTTTTGGAGTTACACACACAGCTATCCTGTAACTGACATCTGGTTAGTTATGACTTAGTTCTTCCTACTGGTGCCTGGCTTATTGTCTGAACACATTTTTTTTTGTCTTGTGGGCTGAGTTTTGTGGTTCTGATTTGATAAAAACCCAGTTCTGACCTTTTTCACTTTTTCGCAGTCCATCCTTCCACACAATAACACACTGGTATGTCTGTGCGCTTAACAAGCAGGCGATCCAATGTTTTCCCCTCTGGAAAGTGCTGTTTCAGAATATGACGCAACGTGCTCTGTCTCTACAGAGGATGCTGGACAGTCAATAACGTAATAAGATGAATATGGTGGACTACCTTTTCCTTTTGAAGGGGGATTTTGGCATGTCTGCCATGGGAATCATCTGTTCACCAGGTCTGACCCACATGATGGGGCCATCGTCACTCTCAGTGGGGCTCTGCAGCCTCAGGCTGGAGAACGTCCCCCATGGCAGGGTCCTCTGCATAAACACAGGGCGCAAGTTACACAACAACTCATGCACACACATTAGAAAGATGGATGTTCACTCATCCACTGGCTATGTAGACATACTGTATGTACACACACACATACACGCATAGACAAAAGAAATCACACAAACCTGCAGAAAGGGAGACTGCTCTAACATGTTGATGAACTCAGGAAAGTAATCTCCAACCTCCTCATCCACAGCTCCAACCAGGCTGACCTGCCGCATGGCCCCGGCACGGTATGTTCCCTGGGAGTAAGTTCGCTTCACCTGCAGCAGAAGACCACACAGGAGAATTCACGTACTCATTACCAGCAGGTATCAACAAGTCTTAGTGAACATCTTAGAGTTTTAACCAGCCTTTGTTTCCAGTTGACAGGTTGTTAAATAGAAAGTTTTTGGCCTTGGTGGAACTCAAACACACTTGGCAGTCATCATGGGAGGCAGATGTCAGCTCATGACAAAGAAAAGCAATGCTATTATTACTCTGAGGGATGAAAGACACTTCAAATTGCCAAAAATCTCTGCGTTTCCCAGCACTGTGCCTCGCAAATATCAGAAGCCATTGGGCAAGTTCTGTAATTAAAACAGTGTGACAAAGGTAGATTGACAACAAAATTAGAGTTTGTTCATAAGGCCTCTTGCTTATGTAACAGAAGGCTGACTGCAACAGACACCAAGGAACGCATGAAGGCGGCCAGCACAACAAAGTATCAGCTTCACCAGAGCAGAAAACGTTGGGAAGCACGGATGATGTGTGGCTCATAAATCTTTATTAAAGTACCAAAACAGACTTAAAACCCAAAATCCTGACAACGCCACGTTAAAACTACAGCAAATTAAACAGAAGAGGCATTCTACAAAATGGGCCGTTGTGCACTCAACGTGCAGTCCCAGTGAAACAACACAGTATTGTGCACAACATATTTTCAACTTGTTATTGCAAGCTTGGAGGGAGAAACTGAACAGATTCATTTCCATGATATTTACATTACGTCCAAATCAAGTCCTAAGGGTGGTGCCAACACCTGTGCTGGCACTCTGTCAAAATTGCGCCCGAGCTTTCTGTCCTCTGTCTAATATTTTACTTCCTTGTTCTCTCATAAAAGGAAAAACAAACATAAATCAGACGTACAGTACATGCCACTGTTTGTGATTTTAGTTTTTGCTGACACTGTGTCAGAGGTGACCGCAGTTATGCGTGTTGAGGTGCTGCGTTAGGCTGCACAGCTGTTCGTGATTGTGTGTCCCCCATCTGCACGATCCTATTGACTAATATGATCTCGGTCAAAAGCAATCAAATTATTAAAACGGTATCTTTTGTGAGATATATTGTATTGTTGCAATGTTGTCACGAGCTGTACACAAGAAAACAAAAAGACAGGCTGTCAGCATCATGCAGACTCAGGCTACAGTTTGGAATAATCAACTTATGTGCAGAGGTGGGAGGAAAAATTGTTCCCTTACAGACTTGAGATTCTCGAGACAAACGTTCTATGAATAGTTGCACAGATGAAGATCGATGTATTTTCTTGAAGAACTAGCTATATTTAGTTAGTAATGCAACTAATATCTTGCACTTAGACGTTTGGCTAATGGACCGCATTAATCAGCACACAGCAGTGCGCAGACTTTACTTTAACAGCCACCTTAGCATGCCGCAAACTCTGTCACAGAAAAACAACATATTGTAGAAATACCAGTAACACACAGGTGCATCTCACCACAAGCTGCACAACAAATTTTAAAGCACCAACACAAAGGCCCATCAAAATAAAACTTGAGTTGTGTTAAAATGCCAGTTGCATGCTTCACACACGTAAACCCTAACGTGTAATCCCGTGCTGAACATGAGCGCTGAGCGTGTGCTGCTGGATTCAGCTGTTCTAGTTTAGTATTACTGTCTCCTGGCTTTATTTGTAACGTTGAGTTATAGGTTAATTTCACTGATGATTAACAGTCCCAAACACTTCAATCTTTATTCAATTAGTTTCAGTTCATTAATTTGGTTATATTTTAGATAACATTGTAAATACTATATATTCCTCTTCTATAAACTCTGCACAAGCATTTAGATGCAGAGTAAATTTTAGGAGAAAGTTTTTTTTTTATCCACAAAACATGTTAGCGGATTGCAACACTGTATTTTTTACCTCAAACAGTTACCAAATCATTTTAAACTCTGTTTTTTGTTTATTTCAACTTTCCTGACACAGTACAAGCAAAACTTTTACACATTTTCACTATTATATTTAACAAGAATGCATATCAAACTGGTATCACTACAGTTCTGTAATCCCTGTGTCACAGTTGAGGACTGCTGTGAAAGTGCAGTGCTTAAAACAGGAAAAATATTTTTAGCATAAAAATCTATCTTTGCGTATATTTTCTCATACAATGAGAAAATAAGGGCACTTTGAATTGTAATGGCTATCTGATTATTTCTTTATTTTTACAAATCATGCAGCCCTATCGAGGAGAAACTTACATGTGACAGAGCACATCCTCAGGCAGACTGGAAATAATTATGTGTGAGGGTTTTTCACCAGTGGGCGACACGAGCTACACACTGACCAAAGAGAGTCAACACTTTCTGTGGAAGTGGACTTGTGATTCTGCAGGACTGTGATCTTTAGTGTGTATCAAAGCTTTGCTAGGCCCCTCTGAAGGAAGTGACAGCTGTGCTGACCTACATGGCTTTCCCTCCAGTCACCAGACCTCAAACACACTGAACATCATTTAATGACATCCGAAAAGAAAACACACTGTGAAAGGCGCTGAAACATCACAAAACTTGAATGCTCCAAAACAGTGATTCTTAAAATAAGCTCCGAAGACCCCCGAGGACCCCGGACATAGTACCCACGGAGTTTACATCAGGATTGACTGTGATAAAATTGTGTTGCATTACTAATAAGTGCAGTTCTTTGGTCACTCGTGCCAAGCACGAGGACACACAGTATAATATTCAGCACCACCACATTAATGTTGTTCCAGTTGGAACTTGTATGATTGTTACACACCAAGTCAGTCTAATAACAACTGCAGTTGTGGATCGATCTCTCATCTAACGCAAGGGGCACTGAACCCCAGTGCTTAATAATCGAGCACTTCTTACTGGCATGGACTAATATTTGACATCAGTCAGGCCGCATTGTTGAGCCTAAACGAACTAAAAAAAGAAATTAAAAACGGAAGCCCCAACTTGGATTTACTGAGAAAAGCAGAGAAGAAGAGATGAAAATGCATCAAGTGCCTTGAGACGCTAGTGAACAAAGTGAACATGGTGCCGAACAAGTAAAAGCAATGTCTAATTAGAAAACAGCTGGAGTATCTGCATGATCTGTAGCGAAAAAACATCTACACCCAATGTGTGGGGTCTGAGACAGTTTAACTGTGCCGGAGCTACAAATACTTTGTCAGACGGTGCAAGCTGTGATTATGGTGAATGGTGGATGGAAATGATGCAATGTTGCTTCAGAAAAACTACCAAAATAAAACCCCACGTTAATCATACATAAAGACTTTAATGGCAGCTTTCTATAACTTAATGTTCCTGTTAACTTGCACTCAAAACTGTTCCATTAAAGTGAATTCCCTGTGATGTTAAACCAATTATTTTTCACAAGCAATGTCTGTGGAATCAAGCACTCTAACTGTACAATGAAGGAATCATGATAAATTGGAATTATGGGCGTCGCAATATTCCAGTATTAACAATTAACAAGTGAAATATTGATATTGTGTTAAAAGCACATGTGAAAATATCATGTAAGTAATCCAGCACTTATTCAAATATTCTCTTTTCTTTCTGTTCCCACTTTGTCCTAGTGGGCAGAGTAATGCACCTTAACATTGGTTGCCACCGACCATTATACACAAAAATAGAAGAAGAAGAAGAAGAGGCAGCAACTAGCTAGTTAGTTAGTTAGTTACTACCACAGTGTGTGGCTACGACTGCTCTGCAAAATCATATTGGATCATTTGTAATCATTGGCAGAGTCACAGAAAACACAAAACATTAAAGATGAATTTTACTGATAGCATTATTTTCTAAAGATACTGCGATAGTACCTTTATCCTGAATTCTTTAGGCCTCGATTATTGTGTGGTGAAAATCTGATATCTCAAAAGCCCTGGTTAGAATCATTATGATAAGTTGAGGACAGGAGCCTGCTCACTGCTCAGGATGCCACACACAATGACAAAATGAAACACTCAACTGTGTGTGTGTGTGTGTGTGTGTGTGTGTGTGTGTGTCAATGGAAAAGTTTGGAAATTAAAAGTCTGGTCAAAATGTACCTAAAAAAAACAAAAAAAAACTTACAAGCGTATGGACACTGTAGCAGTTGAGCCTGTGGTGCTTCAGTTTCGACCACAGCTCGACACTTCCAACTGCACAGCGCAACAACACTTTCACTAACGATAAAGGAGACCAAGACACAACATTCTCACCTGAGAGTGGAAGTTGGCCATGGTTGTCGTCTCTATGTCTTTCTTCCCGAGCACCTCCATCTTCACCGGTGCATTGGGGAACTTGTAGGAGAAATAGTCCAGGAAGTCTGGGAGGTACGATGCTGCTCCATGAATGATTCCCATCACAAAACAAGCTGCATGGTCTTCGTCCTCGCTAAACGACAGGGTGACAAATTCCTGGGCAAAACGCTGCATCTCCGCTGGAGAGAGACAGGCCAGCTGCTCGCTGTAGGCATGCGTCACTGACGCTCCACCATTGGCCTGCTGCTCGATGTGGATCAGACGACCAAATTCCAGACCAGGAAGGCCTTGTACTGGAGTGCAGTGGAGCGGGGAGCTAAAGCCTAGCCTATCTGTGACCATGGTGGAGATGGGGGTAGGGGCAGTAGTGGGGCGAAGCTGCTGGTCCTGATGTGGAGCTGCAGTGTGGAGGAGACTGCTGCTGCTGTTGCTGTTACCATTAATTCGACTGAGGAATTCTGGCAGATCCAGAGACACTCCTGAGCACATCGTCTGACACGAGCGATGATACATTTTGGGTCGACCATGCCTCTCCTTCTCCCGCTCACCGTCTTTGTGCTTCTTTTTCTTCTTCTTCTTGAGTTTCTTCAGTAGAAGGTCTTCTTCTGAACAAGCTTTGGGCATTACCTTAGACTCTGTAGAGACATAACACACGTTTTTATGGGTGGAATAGTAAATATGTGGAATGTACATGCATGTAATCTAGAACAATATATGTGCATCACATTAAAAGCCACAAGTTCTAAGTGTGTTTACATTAAAATTACAATTCCATTTTTTCAGTTTTTGAGTCATACCTACATATATATACATATTAATTCATTTATAGTTTAATGCATTTTTGGGGTTATTTCTACAAAACTTGAGCATCATTTATTCTGTTAAAATGTTAACTTCCAATACAAAATAATTACACATTCCTTTAAATCCAAGATTAAATTGGTGAGTGACATATTTGCACTGAAATCATAGCCTTCCCGTGAAATTGAGACATAATTTAACTAACAACTCACACACTGTGAAAATAAATGGCTCATAAAGGAGTGTGGTCATGAAAATTAAGTGAGAATATGAAACACATTTGATGCCTACCTTTCTGAGGAGACATCACTTCTCCGTTCTCTCTTGCAATGTCATGCACAGGTGGCAATTTGTGGTTTTTCCACTCTTTACTCTTTTCTTTCTTCTTCTCCCTCTCTTTCTCCTTTACACGGTGATCTGAAAAGAGGAGGCATTGAAATGGAATGTTGCTGCATCCACGCTGGGGACAACCAACCATCAAACATTTCCACGTGTATGTATCACCATCTGGGCCTAATAAATACAGGGGCCTGCGGCAGAGCGGGTTATGTAATAATTCCACAAAGCATATTATTACAGGAACGTTTTGGGTGTAGTTTTGAATTCGACCCTGTTCTGGCTGAATAGAGTAGTGTTCAGAGCAGACTGAGGGTGTCTTACCTCTCTGTAGCATTTTCATGTCGCCGTTCTCCGTCTTTGTATGGCAGCTAACTGGGCTCACTTTCTCCGCAGCCGTAGCTAAACTCCGCTGCGCTTCACCGCTTTTCTCTTTTTCCTTGTGTCGTTTCTCCTTTGCCTTTTTCACTTTGTGAGGAGAGGCCAGGAAGTTGCTGATCTTGAAGATCTTCCGAGCGGGAGCAGCTGGCACTACCGCGGTGGAGTGGCTCGCCTTGGCCGGGCCGAAACTCCATTTCGCTGGGCTCCCACAACTCGGCTTCCCGTTGTGTTTTTCCCCTGCGCACACCTCTCCGTTCACTTTCCGGTGCTTCAAACTCTTCTCCTCCACTCGGACTTTCTTCGTGGGCGGTGGGTAAATGTCGCTGGAAGACTGCGGTCGGCTCTCCGGCGGCCGCTTAGCTATCAGGGGTTTAGGGGAATTTGTTTTGCTGTTTGCTGCGAAATGCATGGAGTCCACGGACTCGGCCATCTTGGAAGTTTCTATTTTTTACGGTCAGACGTAACTGCTGCGTGCGAGCCAGGCGGGGGCGGGGCTTAGCGCACTACGTCACACGCAGGACGGAGCGGCGAGAAGAGCAAACCGGACTGCCACATAGCAATTAAATAAATAATTTAAATGCTTAGATAAAGTATCATAAATACACAAATAAAAAAATACAATAAATGGCTGTCATATTCATTTATTATCACTGATCAAAGATATTCGACCTAAAACAGTTTACATGCAGCACTTTTAAAAGTAAGGAGGAGACTCTGGATACAAAACACAGACTGATGCAGGTCTGCTGGCACCGCAGAGCCGCACTAACAGGGCGATGCAGGTGTTATGGCGCATCAAATATTTCTTACGTCAAATTTCAATGGTCTCAATAATTATAATAACAATAATAGTTATATAAATTATTATGACAAGTCATAACGTTGAATTTGAATTTCTTTCGGAACTAATAGTATCTATTAATTAAATTGTTACTCAAGTCATCATACTGATATTTTCTGTGTTGACATTGTTTAGGGGATTTTTTTTAGCTTGAAAACTGGAAAGAGTATTAAAATCTCCAAAAAACACAGCCACTCCACACATTTTTCTGTTTTTTTCTTTTGATCTCTTTAATTGACATCCGTTGCTTTCACGTGTATTTTTTAAGTTGATACAGAGAGGAAAAACACAATATTGGTCTACACTCTGGACAAAATGATTTTGTTCCGCTATCAAACACTTCAGTCCAAGGCAGCATGAAACAAAAATAAAATATAGGTAACTGTAGATATCTGTTGTACGGCCAATAATAGTAGTATTGCGTGCTGTTATTCTTCCTTACAAATTATGCGTAATCTAAAGACACTTCAAAGAAATAAATTCACTCTTGAACATGACAAAGGAAACATGGCACAGTTCGTCCAGTTTATTTACAAACGCTATCATCGATTGACGTATGAATGATTAACGACTACGAACTGTACTTAAGTGTAATTAAATTGTTAGTTAATCCAGACAATTCCTCTATTTCCTAAATTACACATTTGGAATTGCCTTTGTAGGGATTCGAAACCATTATGCTGTGTGGGAAAACACGTGACGCAAAACCTGCAACCCTATTGGCTGGCACGACTGTAGACGGCGCGCGCCTAGATGAAGAAAAGGAAGTCTCCTCCCACAAAACCTTAACTTGTAAGGAAAAAGGGAAGAAATTAGTCACAATTCTTGAAAAATAAGGAATGCTTCTCGAATTTACGTGAGCTTTATTCAGGGCACCACGCTAACATTTTTTATACCATTCCAGATTTAGTATATGCGCTCCAAAGAAACACATTAAACGCTGGGGCTCAGC
>OMNV01012551.1:5520-25143 GCA_900303265.1 Brotula barbata
TATTGCTACCGAAGGTTCACGCTGTAATCCAAATGTAAACAAATGTGCTGAGTCGGCGCCAAAACACACGACTACTAGCTGCTCTCAACATCCAACTGACAGGACATTTTCTGATCAACATTTACGTACATATTGGTGGAAGAAAGTTAACAAAAAGCTTTAAAGAATGTTTTTTTAAATCAAAATATACTATAATAGAATAAAGAAAACTGACGTAGTATTTGAAAATGAGGTAGTACGTCTCATCTGATTTAATCTTTGGAGAAAAATACATACACTTGTGTTATCTTTTTAATCATTAATCATATCATGCGTGTTTGTAATGTTATTGCACGTTTTGTATTTTTAGTATACTTCTAATGATGTGTAATTTTTCATGCCAGATGTTCAGGATGTCCTAATGTCAGAATATTTCAACTTTTGACCCCACTGGCTATGGTTATGTAAATATCTGTAATATCTTTAATACAAGCTCAAACATATCATAAATACTTTTCATTCTCTATATTAATATAAAACCAGGCTGAATATGCACGCGTTCATATCCATGCGTGCATAATTAAATAAAGAGAAACCGTACACACACATGACTCGCTCACCGCAGACTGAAACTAAAACACAGCGGATAAACCAGAGCTGCGTTAACACACGCCGTTGTGAATCACCTGAGTTTTTCCCGGCCGTAACGCAACCTCATTTCTTTCAAGTGTATGATATATCTCATAGTCATAAACTCTTTCCATGAAATACGAGCTGAGTGCTTTCAGGGATTTACATTGTGGTTGCTGGTGAAAGTGGGTGATCTAACTTTTGGGGGACTAATTCTCCCCTCTTCCTGGCACGTTAACACTGAGGGTACATCCATCTTCTACTGCCGTGTGACTGTTACTGAAGAGTCGTGTTACGTCCTTGGAGGAGCCCCGTCTTGGTCCGTGGCTTCATGTGGGGCCTGTTGGGCCGCTGGGCCTCCTCCTTAATGTCGTTTCACCAAACGGCACCGATGCTTCTTCACTCGTATTGCCAAAACGATACGATGCCGCATGACAGTAGGATCATATGACTTCATTTCAGAAGAACGCCCAGTTAAGCTCCAGCTCCAGATAGAGCTTTGATTCAACATGTGATCTCCTCTGTAATCAGATCGTGGGTTAGGAGAGAGTTTGTCGCACCGTTATGTCACCGAAACCAGGAAACCAACTGTACATCCATGATGTCATCAGGACCATGTTTGTTATATGTCTGTTTACTTTGTGAACATTGTATCATTACCAAGATGATACAGAAATTGGCCATCTTGATTGTATCACCACCTGACATTGATGTAGTCTCATACGAGTCCTTCCAGGATTTCACAGACATCTAATGAGGACAATTTGCCGGAATTTTCAAAACTGCAAACTCTCAGACTTTGCTTGATTTTGCATTAATCGCAATTAATCACGATCTCTTGGAGGAATCGCGTAATGTACAACGTAATGATCAGAGCGTTTATATTTATAACCGCTCCTAAACCTAACATAGACCCCTCTTATGGCCAAACTCACATCCCTAACCCATAGGTTGACACACAGCGTTTCGATATGGAGAGATTTACCCTGAAACACCCCTGGTCCAAGACTATACGCTGCCGTTGACACAGAGCTTCACACACGACACGTTAGCTTCCTTAAAGGCAGATGATAACTGTTACTCAAAAACATGTCAGTTACTATTAAATGAATGAACAAACATTATCAGATTATGACCATTAACAGATTATAGCCGCAACAAAACGGGTCACAGGTCACAACAATGCTGATGTAACCAGTTCTGTCTGATATGTGATGATGGACAGACAATGAACAGCTTAAACGTCTCAGGTCACATTTTAGAAACTGAAGTTGAGTAAATTGGAACGAGCGCCTCACAGACCCATCCATCCAAACTGTCTGATGCATCGCTTAGTGACTAAATGTTTTCTTCCAGTTAAGACAAAACAAAAGATAAGCATCTTTCCTCTGGTGATTGAGTCGCTCGTTTTATGATTTTTTCGCCCCGGAGACAGAAACGTTACATCACCGCGTGCATCTTGATTGCATAAAAGGATGGTTTTTGCCTTTCATCTTTTGTCTGCCAGACCTTCATGTCTGCTGACAGACTGAACCTGATTCAGCAGCGTCATCAGCTCTGCTGTGACAGTTTCATCTCCGTCTGATTGAATGTGTGTGTTTGTCTGTTTACGTGAAAGTGGATCTGCCTGTCTGTCCTCTTGTCTATATTCCCACTGAGGAGTGTGTTACCATGAATGACCTCATCCCATGGAACCTCACAGCAGCTGATTTACCACTCAGAATGCACACAAACAAAGAAAGGAAGGAAGGAAGGATTGGGTGTAAGTCATCCAGTATCTGCAGACTGATTTGTGTCACAGTTTTCTTCACTATTTTGAAGGGGCACAATTTATGTGTGTTTGTTGAACGTTGTTAAAGTTCATCAACTTGAGGCCCATGCCTAAAGAAATACATCAGGTCATGTAAACTCAAAGGAATTTAACCTCTAAACACTGGTAAATCAATAGATAATTGAGTGGACTGAAAGGAAAAGCTGTCAGGTTGAACCAGTGGTTAACTTATATGTTTTGTTCCTTCTTTCCAGCTGAGTGATGTGGTGTAATATGGCTTAAAGCAATTAAGATGAATGTCAGGAGATGTTTTGAGTGAGGAGAGGTCACCGAACAGGGATGTGGATGGGGTAAGTGGGATGCTGAGGCTGAATGCATGGATGTAGCATGTTGCATTAGGAGTGTGTGTGTGCAGGTAAAGTTGTCCGTGAGGCCCATGAGATGCATGGTGGTGATGTGTAATACTCAATATTGAATTCTGACTCTTAAAAAAATTCAATATAAGAGACTCTGATGCTGCCGACCAGAGAGAGAGGGAGAGAGAGAGAGAGAGAGAGGGCATGCTTTTTGTACAGGCTCCTTAAAAATGCAGTGTGTAAAGCTGTCTCTTTTTCACTCAGTATGCACAGCGGCACATGTAGCAAAGTGTAATAATGTGATAAGCATTGCAACTATTTGAAAAAAAATGAAAAAGAATGATATCTTTTAAAACAGACAAACAAAAACCCCATTTTAAAAAGAAAACCCAACAAAGATTAAAAAATAATGACAGTGTTTCACAAGTTTATTTCGTTATTCACTCATGGTGAAGCGTATACATTCAGGTAATGTTCTGTCCACACACCATGAATGAGTGTGAAGTGCCACACAGTAAGGATGAAAGCCATCGTCCGGACCTGGGTGGACCTGTTGGTGTTGGGTTTGTCCCTGGTACCCTGTGATTAAATCCCCCGCTGTGACGCACTGAACAGGACGTGTTTTCACAGAGACTTGTCCTGTGGGGACGCTGTAATTTTCCTTTATTAAGCCTTAAAGTCAGACAGGAGATTGTGTTTCTCTCTTATTGGGGGACCTGTGCCAGGCATGACTAAGTTGAAGCCATTAAAAGAGTTGTGCACATATATGACTAACTGTAAGCACAGAAACATGACTGCGCACAGGGAACACACACAGGAAACACACACACACACACACACACAGACACAGGCAAAGCACTTACATTCTTATTTCTCTTTGAAAATTTAATTATGGCCGTCTGAATACACGGTCACTCCAAGTCAAAAGCACTTTTAAGACAAAATTCACCGTGACCTCATCAAACCCACGGTGATTTTATCGAACACAATCACACCAATTAGGTTAAAAGGATCCCACAAATATGACAAGGTCTAATCCTGCTACATTACTACAGAAATCAGCCAGCAAATAATGGGAAACAAAGAGATAAAAGTACGTAAAATACGGTGCCTCTTCAGGGTTTAACCTTTGGTCTCGATCTTTTGACAGATCAGATTAATTTCCAATTTAAAGCTGCTTAAGGAAAGTTCTATAGGAAGGGGAATTTAAATCCCCAAAAATCAAACCACTGATCCGCTTCCCGTTCCACCCTCGGTGGCTCATTAATAAGCCTGGAGTGATTGACAGGACAGAGATACGCCCTTTGCCTTCTCATTGTGAGGGCGGATTTCCACACATTTTGGTTTTGAATAAAAGCAGACGGAGCATCCTCACATGAATTATGACATCGGAACATTGGAAGGATTCAGCCTCTTATTTGGACCAGAGCAAACAAACTACAGGGCTGAAAGCGGCCCCACATAGCACAGCCTGGATAAATGGTTACATCTAGAGTGTGTATGTGGAACACATCAATCCCACAGTCCACGTCCAGCGGTGTCCTGCCTGTAGATGCTGAGTCTCAGGAGTTTTAGGGGCTCCACTTGTTACCTGCTGACACTAATCTACACTGAGAGTCTCCAGCTCCATCAAGACCCGGCAGCGAGCTGCAAAAAAGCTCTCCGCGTCGCTCTGCATTTCGTTCCGAGCCAGCGGACTGGAGCAGGATTTAGACTTGTGTGTGTAGATTGCACGTATGTGATTATGTGCCCGTGGAAATTCCCACAAAGTGAATTCACAGCTATGGAGTGGAATGGAGTGGAGCTGTTTTCCAAGAATTAATCTAATTTTTGAAATATTATTGACTCTCCCACCATGAAGTAATGAAGTTTAATTGAACGTAAAGTAACTTACACGTAACGTAAAACCATATTTTACATCCATTTGTCCCACTGTAGACAAATATCTGTTTCCCACATGTTTTCACGGCCATTAAACCTTGTTGCATAACATCTGAGCAAATTCCAAGATGACTCCAAAAATACATCCGGAACAAGATTTACGTTTGCGCTTGGGAAAACTGGCATTGTGTCACGAAAAGAATGCTCACTGTCCCAAAAAAATCCCTCTGCTGAAAATTCCAAAAACACTTCAAAAAGCCGGATCATTCCACAGCAGTTGTAAATATGTCAACGAACTTCAGCGGTTTTCCTAAGCATCATGGGAAGAGTCATTGATTAAGAGCGTAGATCAAAGACGAGGGCACGCTGCGGTGAAAGAGGAGAAGTTGTGTGTCACATCGGCAGCGTCTCTGAGTGATTCTGGATCTGTTTACACATACTGCACAACACAATCAGGCTCAGTTTATCTTTGTTTTGAAGGCGGACGTTTTTTCTGGTGTCCAAAGGAGATATTTGGTCTCACTGCTGAGCATCGTGTCAACAGTGGGCTGGTGGATGAATCAGCGATGAGCGCCGCCAACTCGTGCCATTCGCGGTGCGTCATCGCATTCGTACTACCTGCAGCAGAACAAACAGGTCATTAATTAGTAGCCAAGTTTAGTTATAATATGACGGAGGGTTTACAGGATCACATAAACGGTTCCCAACCCAGCCCAAAGATCTCTCAGAAGGTCAAGGGGGTCACCGAATCAATGGCGGTTCTCACACTGCCTCTCCTTGCATGGCCAGTTCTGCGACAGGAGCCGTGTGTGTGTAAATTACAAGGAGGACGTGTAACAAAACAGGAAAAAGAAATTGATTGAAGATAGTCAACACATTCATCCAGAATATCCAGATCCAGAATATGAAAGAAACATGGAGTCAGTGAGTGTTGAGTGAACAAGGGAGAGAGAGAGAGAGAGAGAGTGTCTCCTGCACTACTTAGACTATTTAATTCCTTTGCAGGTCAAAGTAGGACGAGAATGAAAAAGTTCTCGGTCAAGATTTTAAGAATGGAAGTGAGTCGAGTTTGTTCCAGACAAACATGATGCATTAAACTCTTTTTGAGGATATAGGCACAATAAAGGCCCGTGGCTTATTTCCATTGTGGTCCTCAGATACAGTATAAACAGCACACAGCTATTGTAGAGATAAAAAAAAATCACAAACAAATAGAAACAAAAAGAAACTTGGACTGACACAGACAGCAAATCAGATTCACGCTTTTATTTGTGTGTTACTGTTAAAATCAGAGTTAATAATCCACACCATCATAATCTATACTTGTAGATTTCTGACTTTTTTTCAGGTGATTAACACTGATGGTATACTATGACAAAAAAAAATAAAATAAAAAACTTTCTATAGGCTATCTCCTGGCAGGCAAAAATGATTGACAAATTGGGTTAATCCAGCAATCCCAGCCTTGCAGAACATGCCCTCCTGGCATGGGTCCACCCAGGTCCAGAGCACATATGGCTTCCAGATGTGCTTCCTAGCATGGATGTGGCCAGGCACGATAGCCTACGGAGGAAAGCACTCAGCACAGATACAATAGTTAATAATCAGACACTGACAGTCATATTCCTCAGATGGACGTTCATCCCTCAAGGGGAAGTTCTGTGGACGGACCACTGCTGGTTCTTCTGGAAGAGCAGGAAATGAGGAGACTGGAAGATGAATGATTGTCAGCGTACGTATTCCTCAGACAGATAGCCACGCCGAGGCACCGTACCAGGAGCCCCGTGATGAAACCACGCTTAATAATACAGTCGATGACACACACCACGCTATATGTCCGATACTTCTTAGATTTAAGAAGTCTTAAGAAGTTTTCATTTTGTAATAGAAAGTATAATCCAGTATAGAGAATTCAAATATACATAATTTCCATGCATTTTTTTCATGCTAAACTAATTCAGAGGCTAGCAGCAGTTCATTTTGTATGGGAAAACACATTTTTTCCCATTTTTCTCATGTACCATATCTGTATTTTAATGTAATTTCTCTACCTATTATTGAATATATTGTTAGTTTTAGTGCACAGTACTGCCTAATATGACTTATAAATAAACTGTATAAATACCAGTAGCAGTTAGGAGATCTTCACTTGTTTTTTTTGGCAACGTGGACCCACTTACAGGTCCAGCTTGCAGGTTTTGTTTACAGTGGAATGTGGGACGTGACCTGAAACATGATAAGAAGTCATGTGCACGGTAACGTAAAGCCGGGGACGGAGGTTTTGTTGCTGCTTCGTTGGCTCCTTTGTGAATCGGTGTTCATAGAAATTTCTACAACGATGATTATCCATCTAATTAATACTCAAACAATGTCTGTGTAAACAGTATAAGAACACAATCTGATTGACTAAACACCGATGCTTTGTAGATGTTCCACATTCAAAAAGGATTAGTGTGACAAGGTCATTTCTTTAAATAACACATTTGCTTATTTGCTTTGACGCCGACTTTGGCCTCTTTCCTTTCTTTCCATATGCTGGGGAGTTCCAATGCAAATCGACGGTGACAAGTTAGCAACCAAAAGACGACAGAATGAATAACAGTATGAGTGCAGTTTAATTTCTGATGATTTGTTCTGTGCAGAAGCGAACAGATGATCTATCTAAGGCCCGCAAGACCTGAGATGTGTGTGTGTGTGTATAAACTCCAAGATGCTCCCAGACGATTGACAAAGCCAAAACCTCTAAATCGGGGAATGATGGGGTGCCTTCAAGATATTTACCTGCGGTTTGCCACCGTGTGAGTTTATGGATGGAGAGGGACAGCAGATACTTTTGCTTCAATATGACCAGCAGCAGTGGTTCAGATCCAGACTGGAACAGTGAAAAAATAAATAAACTGAACAAAGATAAAGTTCTGGGGAAGCTGCTGTAACATAAGTCTTGACGACACTGATACATTCTTCACGGTTTCACACTTTGAAGTATATTCATTTTGGCCTGAGATGAAGCATTAAAAACATCAAGCAGAAAAACTTTGCAGACATAAAACACCACGGCTCCGATCTCTCCATCAGACAGAAGAGTTTGGACAACTGGACAGAGAATGAAAGCCAGACGTCTCAATACCGCCGGCTCGTTCCGTGCAGCATTCGCTAACCCCGGAAAGATTCAAAAACATCCTCGCCATGTGGACGGGTTCCGCTTTCTTAGTATAAGAAGTGCACGTATCTCTGATCTCGAGAAAAGAATTCCCCCAGAGAGTACCTCTTCATCTCTATTCCTATGAAATCTCTATAAACAAGAGATTCTGGTGTTCTTCAAAGGAAGCTGGAGAAAGAAAAAAAAAAAAGAAAAATCAATAATCCGTCTGGGTGGGGCCTTTCATCAATATCACATGAGGATCTCATTTCATCTTCATAGGAAGCTAGCAAGGAGGGGTTTTCAAGGTTTTATGGGAGTTTTAAGGACGCAGCGCAGATCTTGCACACATGCGACTATTTGTGACATTTTCCATAATTTCACCTTCTGATGGTTATAGAGGTGAACCAAAGTTAGAATCAAGATGAGTAAGTACACAGAAAACCTTAAAGAAAATGATGATGGAATTCTTATCAATTTTGTAGAATATAGAACAAAAGATGCATCTAGGCACCCTGCTGAGGAAACATTTGAGCAACTTCTATCTAGACTTTATGACCGATAGATAAGAGATGGACCTGAAATCAATTGATGACATCTTTGCATTGAGTCAGAACAGCTTGATACATGATCTGGGTCACTGCAACTATTCGCCAATCAATCGCACAATCCATCCTACGCGATCCTCTCTGGCTGAGAACCGTGACTTCAGATTTGGAGGTGCTGATCTTCATCCCGACTGACCGATTTACTCTCAGCTGAAGCCTCATCCTCAATGAGGCCAAAATAATTGCATCTGCAAACATCTGCAATGAGTAAGGGAGCGATCCTGACTATCGTTATAATTGTCGTCATTATCATTAGAACACAAACACACTCACACACACACACTAGTTGATCACTCATTTTCATCATCAGTGAGCCAAATACTCTGGAATTTTAAATATGTGAAATAAAATTGACATACGAGGATTGTTTTTGCTTACTTGTATGTTAAATCCCTAACATGCATGCATACGTACGCATGAAAACCCCTTTGACAGCGTTGGCTTTTTCCTCAGCCTCACTCTCACCTCCTCTTCCTCCCTGTCAGTACTCCCAGAGGGCCGAGCGTTATCTCACAGGTCAGACTCCATCCCATCGCTGACAGCAGCCCCACCTGAGTGTCTGCCAGCTGCCGAGTCGTACAAAGGCGGGCACTGTATGACGCCAACAAACAACTTTATTCATCTCTACCTGCTCTCCGCCTTGTTGTTCTCCTTCTCCTCCTTCGTTTACTTCACCAACAACAGAGAACTAGAGAAGGCAATTATCTGGTGGACGGCGATGATGAAAACCATAACAAATCTCTCATTACAGGAAACAACTGTCCGGTGGACTTTGGGTCCCACGGCTCGACGTTCTGGTTGCTTCACCTGGAACTGATTCTGTTCAAGGGAGAGAGTGGAAGGAAATCCTGGAGTTTCACAGAAACAAAGTGTGAGGTCCAGGGTGGGAAAGTAGTTGCGTCGGATTTGCTGCGTGATATCTAACATTCATGTTGCAGTGGATCTCTAAGTCTTCCTGTTTCCTGGCATCACACCCCAGCGCTCACATTGTGTTCTTGCAGATTAAGCATGGAAAGAATAACATGCAGTACACACTCTATCACTCTATTGATACAGTCTCTTTCTCCCCCCAAAACCCATTAAAGCCCATCAGAGGAGCAGAGTGCATGAATCCTATTATGGCAGAACAGAGCTTGGTATGTGTAGAATTTGTACAGAGGCTTACATGTCTGGGCTGCGGTTTGACCCCTCTCTGGGTCTCATCAGGCCCCTCATGGCCTGAGAAGAGGAGGCAGGAGGGGAACTGGGCTTCATCCGGGAGGAAATGAAAGACGCGGTGGCACCGAGTACCCGCTAACCTCTGTTCTTTTGGATCGTCAGGCAGAATGACCTAAAGGAACCTGCGTATAACTCCAACCCCTTTGACACACATTCGTGTTTTTGTGCGTGTTTTCAAAGCTGGCGGTCACGCCTCAAAGTGTGTGAGCCGAGGTGATCAATCATAATAAAAAATATGGCTTTTTTTGTTATTTGACAGACTGAAAACCCTCAAGTCCCAAATCTTTTTAATAATACTAAAAATTGAAGGATGTAACTCTGTATATTAGAGTAAAACATTATCAATTCTTTAATAAATAACATAGCACACACTGTATTTATTGTGCCATCAAACTAAAACAATGCTGAAATATTTATGATAACAAATATAATAGAGAAATGATGCCTTATTTCCTTCCTGAATGATAAAATTGATGTTTTTTCCTGTAAAAGTACGCGAGTAAATGTACTTTCAGTAGCCGCTGCTCCCGCGATGCATCTCGTGCCACTTCACAACATTGGAATTCAAGGTTACGTGCACAATTTTTGAGGCGTGACCTTTGAAACTCATTGTGTGTTTTTGTGAAGTAGCACTTATCGCTGCGGTCCGTGAGTAACACCGTGAGTCAGGTTAAGCACATGCACTTGGAAATGGTTCCTGTTCAGGGGACTGCGGTGTAAAAAAAAAAATGCCGGGCAGCACTAAAAACAGCGGTCTTTACCCACCGACACACACCGAGCCACGTATGAACCAAAGCAAACACAGAGTCATTAGTCACTTCCTCCTATGCCTCCTCTGCCCGGCCGAGGCCACTTGACCCTCATAAAAGTGATGAACAGTGTGTCTCCACATGCTTAGTCATGTTAGTACTGACAAATTTAGTGGTTTGACATAACAGAACAGCTTTTAATATTGGCCGACCACAAATTGATAAAGACGTGCGATAAATTTCCAAGCTCATGCAACCTGTCCGTCCGAGCCCTCGCTGAAAAGCTCTCCCGCTGGTTTTGAACTCGCGAATGGCTTTAAAGACATCCCGGGGCACGGCTATCGCTCAGTAAGAACATATGACATTAGTTAATGCACAGCCAGGCTGCTTTTCACGGGGTCCACCGTAACGCAACACCACCAGTTGGAGGATGTTAACTCTGCTTGTATGACTTTAATGGAAATGAGGAGCGGTGGAGACCTCGGCGCACACACTCTGGTTCAGTGTGTGCGTCCGTTTTAGACATTTTGTCTCCCGTCAGTGTCTGCTAACAATGACTTTTATAGATTAGAGTTGTCCGGCGGTTAGGAGATTTAAATATTTCTAACATCGTATGATTTGGAATGATGTGGTTACTGATTATGAACCAAAATTTTGTGTAGCAATCAAGGATGCACAACTCCAGGGCTCTTATTTAAGCCATCTATGTCACATGATCTACCATGTGACATCACCCTGCACTTTGGGGCGTGGCTAAGTCCATTTTGCTATTTAGACTGCACGTACTCTCATCATAGGGCAACAAGGGGCCGTATTTAGGCTCCTAATTAATCATTAGCGAGTTTTGGGCGGAATCACTCAGATCATCACCCGCCAAGTCTGCTTGAACGTGATTCATTGGTATTTAGATGGACGAGTCTAGACTTGGTGTAACAGGGCAGAGAGATTCTAAACCCAGGAAATTGCATGTGAGCTGAGAGCACAATTTTTATTAATTTTACTATTTTTTCTTCCCACACACTGAATGAAATAGTTGAAATTCACACAATAATCTGCTTATCTTTTGCAGAGGTGTAAGAGTTTGTGTCCCTCCATTCCTTGGGTGAAATGCAAATTATACTCTGGATAGTCTTTGGTCAAGGTGCCATCGTCCATAATCCCAAAACCCTGCAGTGAGTGAGCGCATCGGCACATTGCGCTGCGTGATTCACACCTTTGTTGTCGTCGATCACTTTAACGGCACGGAAACGTAACACTAAGCGGCTCACCTTATAAAGACAAAGTATTCTCACCCTTACCTGAGCCATTAAGCGAGTGGTGGGAGGAGGAGGAGGAAGGAGGAGGAGGCCTCGTTACAGCTCGACTGGGGCACCGCGTCCCACCGCCGCTCGTAAAAAAACGCGGCTGCGGCAGCTGTGGGGGCTGCGGCAGCTCACTTACAACCGGCATTATTTATGCCGGAGGTGTGCAGGGGTTGGTGGTCGGAGCAGTGTGGAGCCTTGTCTGTCACGCTGCTGGAAGGGGTTCGACCTTTTTTTTTTTTTTGTTGTTTATAAGCCTTCAGTGCCATGGGGCCCCTGTTCACCCCACCGTGGGAAAGGAGCCAACCATCGGGCTGTGTTCGGATTTTTATGGTGTATTGTCCAGGGGAGGTGAAGGTGGGAGGCCCAGAGTCCAGGACCTTTGTAACCTCCATATCTACTCATTCGTGTACCTATTTGCTCACGAAACACTTAAACACTCCAGACTCCCCGCCGATAGGCCTCAGGTCGTATTGCTCATCTTTCTCCCGTTTAGGCTGCATTCAGCCAGGATGGATATATGTGTTTATCTGGAATGAGTAGTTTGGACGAAACCACATCTTAGACTTTCTGCAGATTACATCCAATCTCTGATGAATCAGTTTTATTTTGGTAAATTAGTCAGCCGTGACTCAAGGTGAGGCAAACGTATCATCCTGTCAGCCATAATACTTACTCTGTGAGCCACCTGGTTTTTTGTCTTTTTTTTTTTTTTTTTTACCTTTAGAGCACTGAAAGAACAACTGGGATGAAGACGATGACACAAACATTAGAATTATAACTTTGGCTGTCAGTTTGTCCACCTAAGCCTCTTGCAGTCTGTCTGATTTTGAGCAGTTGCAGGCAGAAGTTAACTGTTGTGAGTGAACTGTCCCCAGTCTTAGCACGGGTAGGACAGTTAGCACCTGTTGCGAAAAAATACCGGGCGTGTCAGAAATTTAGTATGAATCTTCAGAACCACAGTTTGATTGCTACGACACTCATCTATCAACCAGAGCCGAAGAATGACACCATTTTTGCCACCATTATAACAGGCACGCATTCTATCTGATATTTCTCTGACACAATTTATGGCAGTATAAATAACGTGGGGAAATTCAGTCAATCCCCACATTGTATCTGTATTTTACCACTAATATCCACCCAACCTTTATCTATCCATCTGTACATATAGATCCATCCATCATCCAGGCTCTCCGTCTTGTGAGTTGACATCATAGTTGGTGTCTGTTCTTCCCATTTGTTCACTCCATCAAAGTTCCACATCTGACTGTGCTTCATGTAAGTGCAGGGCTATAATCCACCACCCAGGGTGGGGCTTGGAAAAGCCTTTAGCGGGGCTCGTGCCCTTGCACCTGTCAGTAGTGGAGTGGAGGATTTGTGTATATGTCTGTGTGTGTATGTGTGTGTGTGTGTGTGTGTGTGTGTGTGTTTGTTCTCTCTTACAGCCTGCTGAATGCAGTTGTGTCACAGGCTTATGAGTGATGAGGTAAGACATTTGTTACAAGAATTCCATGCTTGTTTTCATGTTAAAAAAGGCACCGATGCTGCTAAAATATTTATGGACATTGGTGCTGGTTTGTATTTAGAGGAATCAAAAACTAATTCTTATACATTCATATGAGATTACATAATTCTAAAAAGGAAATATCCAAATGAGAGATATCAAACACATCAGGTTGGGTTTTATTTCAGTCATTTAACCAAACTTTTGTATGTTTTGGAAAATAATGCAACCTGCCGTGTTGGATTAGACTTTTTTCTACAACAATGACTTTGATCATGTTTTTGTCTCCGCCGTCCCATCTGCTGATCTACCTTGCACTACAAGATAACCCTGCCAACTGCCACTTATCTGGTCCTTGCGCTAAACAATCAGAGATATCCTTCAAGCTTTTAATTCATCTGCGTTGCATCACAGCGTACATCTGGGACCAGTTGTTTGTGGCATTTGAAGCCTCCCGATGAGAGGATGGAACCTGAGACTATGAATGTTCCCATGAGTTCACGATGTGCTCCATCTCCCCTGGTCCACCATTCTGTGGAGCCCAAAACCGCAGCAGATGTTATTGAGTGCACATTTGTAAATATTTACCCTGGTGAGGAGGCTATGAAACTGAGGGTGGTGCGCAGTTGATGGCAACGCTGACAGCGCGACAGCTATTGCCTGTGTTTTCAATCGGAGGGGTTTTGTGTCGAGAAGCGCCGCGCGCTCCAGCTCGAGAGAGAGAGAGAGAACGCTCGGAGGAAGTACGGGCTTAAAAACATGGGAGGCCATTAGCTTTGGTTTTCAATCCGGCAGGAACACACTCTGAACTGAAGGCTGCAGCTGGAGGCACTCTGCTGTAGAGACTAACAAGCTTCAGATTGAGAAATGCTTTCATTGTGCCCCCTGAATGTTAACCCACAAGAGCCAAGAATCCAATTGCAAAAGCAGATCACCATTTTTTTTCCAAATGGAATGTAGAATTTTATATTGCATCACAATTTTTTTTAACCCAACATCAGTCAGATGGGATCATCATAAAATTTTACTGCAAATTAACTTAACTATTTTGCAGTTTTATTGCAAAAACATATCTGTTTGTATAAACTGGGAGGGGGATTCCTGTTTACTTATTGTTAATTTCCAGTAACATTTGTTTAAAATTAACAAAAAAAAAAGAAAAAAAAAAAAAAAAAAAAAAAAATCATTGCTATCTGTTATTGCAAATCAAGTCTTGTATCCTTTTACTGGACAAACAGCTTGCAAAAATGTGCCGATCCTGCCAGTATCCTACACAATTCCAAAAAATTTCAGATTCTAGCGCTTTGCACGGCAACTGTACAAACGTGTGAATAGTAAACGTTTGCACCTTCGGACCGACGATCGCGATTTTATGCTCAACAAAATTAATATTAACAAAGCAAACAGGGAATGGGATTTGATCTGGTGTAAAAGGTTTCTTTTGGTTGGCAGACATCGGTTGGCGTGTAGGTTGCGTCCGAGGAGCGCTTCTACATGCCTCAGGAATGTTCAAAGCATTTCTTAAGTGCCTACATGGTGTCAGACATGATCTTGCATGTTGCGTTCAAGTAGCTGGGAGAATTTCTTTTTTGCTTATCAATATGAAACTCCAAAGGGGAATCTGGGCATTAATTATGTATAATCTGACTGATTATACAAGCATACACGCTTTAGGAAGTGTAGAGCTCTTCCTTGTTTGCACTAACAGCCCGTGTGTGTTGGTGCGGTGTGTCTCATTAGCACCGTTCCCACCGCTGGATGTGGGTTAACAAGATAGCCCCACGTTCGCTCCCTAATTAGTTCCTCTGGTACCCCACTTTCCCCTCTTGCGGCTCAACGGTAGGCTTCACTTTTGGGGGTTACCTCACAGAGGGTGGGATGTATCGATTGCTCATCTTTAATGATAAATTCCCTTTGTGCTTTTGCACACTTCTGGTTGAGTTTATAAAACAGGGCAGACAGATGAGATGAGTTGTGTAAATCAAAACAAAAAATGTTGGTGCATAACCGTAAAGTTCTGATTCAGAGCAATCTAAGGGGTCTCTATTGAGAAAGAACTCAAAAAGAAAATGATAAATGAACACAAAAAAAACCCAACAACAAATCCCCCATTTCTCCCCCAGCATGCAGCGCTGCAGCTTTGTGAGAGGAACCTAAATAAATTCTTGCTTGATTGTTCAATCAGCTGCAGGTGGGACAGTTTGACACACCTGTGACCAATTGCCACTTAAGCTGCAGCACCGTGTGGCACACACACACACACACACACACACACACACAAACCAATAAACATCCAAAAACCAATCCCACTGCCACAGTTATCTAGGATCAACCTTGAGCTTTCAATAGTTTCTTTATACACAGCAGGCAAACCATCTGCAGCGAAATATTGACTTTAAAATATTGATTTGTTTCTTCACAATGATAGGAGGATACTTTGTGCTCTGTTCCATCGTTTGTACTGAGAGGGGACCAGTTAGGAAGCAATGTTTGTCTGCTCAGACATGACTGGAGTGGTAATGGGAAGGAAGAGGGATGATGGGTCAAACGGAGAAAGGGCACTGAAGGGGTTAAGAGGGTAAAGCGATGGTCAGAAAGCGGGTGCTGCAAACACCTCTGGGGGCACAACCCTTTCATCCCGGGTGTAGAGTGTCGCCACACAGCATGCCAGCGTTTATTTAGCACCAGGCAACGAGTTGTAGGGAAACCCGATCTCCTTTCGGCAGCCGGCTGCTCCTCCTTCAGACAGGGCCGCCCTGATCTTCGTGGCGTCTCCGCCGTCTTTCCCCGCATGGCGTCCCCTGTTAGGTGACATCGGAAGCCTCTTATAGTCCGCCGCTCATCCTCTCCCACCACCGCCGAGTCGCCACCTCTCGCGTTACACGGGATGGTGGCATATGTGTGTGTGAAGTTGTACGGGAGTCATCGGTTACGTTCCAAATATGGCCGTTTGAACACACTCCAGAAGAAAGGGGAGCCGCTGGTGAATCTTCTTAGTGCATTCTGGAACAGTTTCAGCGTATAGGAACGCTGCAGACCAAACACACCATCCCCGCTCGTCTGCGCGTCACTTTTAAAAGACAGCACGTGGCCCTCCGAGCCTCGTATCCAAACTGTGAACTTCATAAGGCAGCAGGCGAACGGAAGGCAACACAATCGGAGGATTAAAACTATGTGGTAATTAAAAACCTGAGTACGCCATGTTTACATCTGTCCACATTATGTGGCCTAATAAACACCTCATGTCAGTAACGAGAGAGGAACACGGTAACCTAATCTGGCAGGCTGCACTTCTGACTGCTTTTTGTCACATGCGATGGCTTGTAAAGTGGAAACAGGCAGTTTGAAGGCAGCCGTCGCCCAGACCACGCAGCGCCGTGCCCTTTGGCTCGATCGTATCTCCTTCGCAAAACTACCGATGATTAGAAACGATCTGCGTAGCATTGGAGGGTTTAACGGCCGGGCGGTGTTGTTTGGGACGGCATGTCAGGCACACGCGGCGCTGCGCCTGGCCGGCGTGATTAATGATGGGAAAGGCCGGCCAAACAAGTTCCCTGGCTCGCCGTTTCCAGACAACAACCAGAGGTGTAGGGTTCGCTGTTTTCAATCAAGCGGATTTATCAGGACTGTGTTATCAGCCGTGCATGTCTGTCTGTCTCAGGGCCGTGACGACCCCATGAGTGAGGCTTTAAATGAAACGTGGGTGACCTGAGGTTTTGGTACCGCTATCAGGTCAAGATAGGGTGTGACAAATTCTACAGCGACGTGATGAAAAAACAAATCAATCGCTACTTATTCAGGTCAAGAAATGACATGACACCTTTTATCTTCTTTGATGTTACGTAAATGATGTTTTTACGTCAATTTCTGGCTAAAACTGAACAAATTTAAGCTCATATATATACTAAAGTCATTTTGATCACTCTGTGAAGGGTGAAAATTAAATCATTCCTACGTCGCTGACACCTCTTCAGCAGTTTGCGTACACACTCCTAATGATGAGTCCCATACGGATCCTGTTTTCCCTTGAGAATCCCATAAGCGACAACACATTTGCAGAGTTTGTACGGGGACCCCATACTTGCGTGTCTCTGCGAAAAATCAAGCACAAACAGTTATCTGATGAAAAGCAGATGTAAAAATTTTTTTTAAAAAGTAAGCTGTTAAGATGATGAACTATGTGGCAAAAACCCTTGTGGTCATATGACCCAGGTGACTGATACACAGTCATCGGCTTACATATCCGAGAATCCGGCTCTTGAAGCAGATAAGCGAGAATCAGTGGGTTTGCAGGGAGGCCGAACCCTTTGCGTGAGCTGTTTTGGTCAGACTGACTCCACGCGCGGGTGATAAAAGTGCTAAACCGTCCAAACAAAAGCCATATGAGATGACATCTCTATCTCTGAGGACCTCGGCATTCTCACAGCAGCGATGATAAGGCCTGGTCCCCTCGTGAGACACGGTCTGAGCTCTGTGCCTGCATTATGATTTGATAGACTTGGATTCAGAAGCACAGTCGCTGCTGTACCTCATCATAGCGTCTAAAAAAATAAAATAAAAAGTCTTCCCCTGATCACAGCGTATCGAAGACACGTTTAAAAACAGAGATTCCGAGAATGGACACCTCGAATACCGGTGGTGCTGCTCCTCACGTTCCAGTGCAGAGAGCTCTTGAGAGCTGTGGCAAATGGTGTGTAGCCAAAGCCCTCCAGCAATCAAGCAGATCTAAGTCAAATACCCCTATTCCCCAACATGGCACTACAAAAGCCTTTCCCGGCCGTCGCTCGGCATTCCGTGCGGAGAAGTTGTGCGGAGACGCTCCGTCCCACGACCGGGACAGGCCTCCCCTCTTTGTAGCAGCATTGTTTTCCATACGTCTGCCTTTTGTTTTGATGTCCACAGATTAAGTCGAACCAGAAAGCGTGGGGGGTGTAGGTAATCCTCAAAGCGGTGCGAGCAATTAAGGAGGATAAGAGCGATTTATGAAATACACCGGTCTAATGTTATCGCTGGAGATACGAGGGAAAACACCGGAGATATCCTGGTAATTGACGCGGGAACGGTGGCTGTAAACACACAGCCACAAAGGAGACGCAGCCTCCACGCAGCCTTCACGCAGCCTTCACGCTGTAGGGGTTGTTTTGATCCATCCGGGATTTCCTCAACGTGTTGCTAGCATACATACACTCACACGCTATGGACGGTAATTTTGAAGGTAGCACTGACAATCTTTTTATGAATAACAGATGTCGATGAGATTTCAAGGACTCTGAAATTTTGCTCAAATCCATCGAAATCTCTCGCTGTTGGTTCGGAGTCCTCTAGGATTCGGATGTGTTCCTTCTTGTTCTGTCTTCCGTCTGTTGAACTAAAATCTCCACCTTAAGCCATTTAAGCAGTGAGTCATGTAATGTAATCCTATTAATGTACACTTGCTGCCGTTACCTCACCGCAGTATCGGAGGACTCGGAGTATAGTTTGCACTGCTGACCCGACCTTTCGTTGCATTTCCCTGCACGGATTCTTAATCCAGCCCGTGTAAAACGTCCGTTGCATTGGTGTTGTACTCTCATGAATAAAACTCACTGTGCTGGACTGTTTACCAACTATATTGAAAACAGAAATCCAGGCTACGCTGTACGCCAGAGTTCTCATGAGCCCAAAATCAGCCATGAGTTTATTACTAGTCCCTGTACCACAAGAGCACCAAGTGGTTTTAATAAGGTTCAGGATGAAGCTTAATCCGTTCAGTGTGGACCGAGATACTCGACGAACCCCAAATATGGAGATTGGATTCCAGTCCTGTTAATGATTAGCATTTTAAAGTGAATCTTGTGCACAGTTACCCTGTCACATGTAATTCCTTCTCCTGGGTATGAGTTTAAACTCTGGTCCGTTGGAGCTTAGCATGCATGGAGCTGAGCTGCAGGGGTTGGAAGTACTTTGAACGTATACTTTTAATATATACACAGTAAACGTCGTCTGGCTCGCGGGTACAAACATAAAACAGACAACAACTTGTTTCACTAGATCACTTTTTTTTCGCGATCAAGGGTCCGTACCAGGGTTTAACTTTGAATGCAAGCAAGTGCAACAACAGACACAGTTGTCATTTTCACACATCACTGTACGGCTTAGGCCACTGTGTTTGCGTTCTGGTGATGCCGGAAGATGAGAAAATGCAGACAATGACATCTTTATGGATCGTGATGCATTTGTGGAGTGTCTTCTGTGGGTTACAACGAAAAAATAGTCCAAGAAAATCGCTTCCGTAGTTGAGAGTCGCTACCGTAGATGATTTGCTTACGCCCTTTCACCTCTGTTTCCTCGCTGGAGAATCTGCCTGCCCTGTTACACCTAGATGTTCTTTGTCTAAATAACAATGAACCACAACCAAGTGAACCGAACTCTTAAAGGGAACAGCAGGGGACGATCTCATTGGTTCAATTCACCCAAAACACTCCCAGGAGCCGACCAGGCCGCC
>OMNV01012553.1:0-46718 GCA_900303265.1 Brotula barbata
AATAAGTCCACGCCCACAAACAACCTAATACACAATCAACCAATCTGATTGGCTGCATGTCAACGAGGTCACACAAACTAATTTGCTGTGACTTCCCTTATAGTAGTGGGAGTAATACTGATAATAAAATAAAATAAGATAAAATAAAATAAAATAAAATGAAATAAAATGAAATGAAATGAAATAAAATAAAATAAAATAAAATAAAATAAAATTACATTACATTACATTACATTACATTACATTACATTAAATGAAATTAAATTAAATGAAATTAAATGAAGTAAAATTAAAATTAAAATTTCTCTATAGTCACTTCTTAAAAGACTTAGATTATTCCATTTTAGAGCTGTAAATCATACATCACATTCCTTCTAATCTCACAGGACCTTGCCCGCCCAGCAACATTGAGGCCATTATGGACTGTCAGGCGCGCTCTGCTGTCGTATCCTGGCAACCCAGCATTGGAGCCACGTCCTACGTTACCGAGCTTACATCTTCATCCGGCCACACCGCCAGCTGCACCACCAACCAAACCAACTGTGAGCCCACCGCTCTGCAGTGTGGAGAGGAGTACAACGTCACTGTAACGGCTCAGGGAGAGACCTGTAACACCACGGCCCAAATGCCTGGATACCTCGCCACAGGTTTGTATCTGAGACACAGCGGACACCAAGTGTTTGAAATCAGAGTGTCCATCTCTCATTCCATCCATCTGTCATTTCTACCACATTGAAACCCCACGGTAACTCTCTCTCTCTCTCTCTCTCCACAGAGCCGTGCATTCCCACGGATCTGTGTGTCCACTACAACATGAGCACTGGCCACGTCATGTGGAACGCAACAATGGGTGCCAGCTCTTACTCTGTCCGTGCTGTGACAGACCAGGGCCTGACAGTGTCCTGCAACAGCACTGAGACCGGCTGTTACCTGACTGGACTGCAGTGCAGTCAAATCTACAACGTCACTGTGACGGCACACAACCCGACCTGCAACAACACGGCCACCACTGAGGCCTATCGCCTGATGACGGGTTAGTTATCTGACCGGGCAGGGAATGAGATTGGAGTGTGTAGGTATGGCGTGCTGTGTGTATTTTACTTTTAATGGATCCGTTTTTCCCTCACTCAGAGCCCTGCCCGCCCAACAACGTTCAGGCCGGGGTGTCCTGCGAACAACTCAGCGTGACTGTGACCTGGGAACTGAGCGAGTACGCCGTGGGTTATGTCAGCTACGTTGTCGGTGAAAATGGCCACCGTGCTTCGTGCACCGGAACAGAGACAGAGACCCACTGTGTCGTCTCGGGGCTGATGTGTGCCTCAGAGTACAACGTGTGGATGAAGGCCCTGGGAGAGAAGTACAACAGCTCGGACAGTGCAAAGATCTCCTTTCTGTCAGGTAAAGACATTCACACATTCACAGACATTCATATTTGTTTAGTACCCACACCAATATCAACACACTGATAGAAAAACAGGTGCAGCTTAATTCCTTTGTGTGTTTGTTTTTCTCCCTCAGCTCCATGCGTCCCTAGCAACATCCAGGTAGACGTTGACTGTAACTCTGACGGTGCAGCTCTTGTATCCTGGAATAATACTGACGGGATGGCAGACTTTTCCCTCACGACCATGGTTGGCGCAAATCTCCAAACCCTGTGCACCACCCCGGGGAACAGCTGTAACGTGACGGGCCTAAGCTGTGGCGAAACCTACAGCCTCACCCTCTCCGCTAACAACTCTCAGTGCAGCCTAATGGCACCGGCGTACGCTAACCTCACCACACGTGAGTGGAGCATGTTGCAATAGATTCTCATAAGCGGCAGCTGCTTTAGACTGGATCGTGATCCATCCAACGTCTGTCCTCAGGTGCCTGTCCCCCTCGGCGCGTGGCCGTAGACCTGCAGTGTGGCTCCGACACCGCGGTCGTGTCCTGGGAGGAAAGTTCTGACGTTGACCTCTACATTGCGAGCACCGTTTCCGATTCAGGGGAGGTGCAGCAGTGTAACTCTACAGGGTCCAGCTGTCAGCTCCCCGGTCTGCCTTGTGGAGGGACGTACAGCATTAATGTCACCGCATACAGTCAAGGATGCTCCAGCCAGGCTAGCAGCTCCAGGATCTTCACGACAGGTACGGACAGTAACAAAACAGCTTTGATGTTTATTTTTGGCACAATTATGACAAAATCAACATGTGGTCTCTCTCTTCAAAATAGACAATTCCCACTTTTCCACAGATCATAAAAAAAAAAAAATACATTACAATGATTGTGCAGATGACACTCAAATCTACATAAGATTATCACTAAACTGCTACGATCTCTTACAATCTCAAAATATGTACAAAGAACAAATGGAAGAGTGGAGGTTCCAAACTGTGGTTTTTGACTCCCGTCATCTTTTTCCTTCTTCCTCTTGCTCCTCCCAGACCCTTGCCAGCCGGTCATTGTTCTCGCCCAGGCACCGTGTCAGAGTGAGGAGGTCCTGATCACCTGGAATCAAACCCCTGGTGTAATGAATTACATCGTTACAGCCACAGGAAAGCTCGGACACGTAGAGATCGTCAATACAACCGAGACCTCTTTGTCAGCCGCTCTGCCGTGTGGGCAGGACTACAATGTCACTGTAATGGGACAAGGCAACCAGTGTGACAGCATGCCCAGTACCCCCGCCTCCTTCAAAACCAGTAAGATCGTATATCTCAGACTATGACGCACACCTCCATCACTCCCAGTCTTTTGCATCTGACCGTATCCTCCCTCCATCCCCCAGCCCCATGTATCCCCTCAGCTGTGATGACCGACACACAGTGTGAATTCAACATGAGCGTGGTCAGCTGGGCCAGGAGTGATGGCGCTACATCATACAGCGCCGTGGCCACTGGACACGACGGCCACAACCACACGTGCGTTACCAACGTCACCCACTGCGTGTGGGAGGACCTCCACTGTGGTGAGGAGTACAGCGTGGTCGTGAGTGCAAAGGATGACAGGTGCACCAGCTTACCCAGCAACAGCACCACCGTCCATATGGGTACGTTCCGTGCAGAGATTTGTGATGTGGGATTCTACTGAATTTCATGATTTTCAGGCCATTTATGCAAGAGATGATTTTTCTTCATTAGATGTTTTGCCTTTGAATGGAGCCTTATGGATCCCCGTGCTATTACATCAACAGTGCAGAGAGAAAAGTGATGCATGTCACAATAAAAGCCAAACATACTTATTTTTCCTTGTACCCTGCAGCTTTATCTCTAATATGAATGCTTTAAAAATAGTGTTGCATTTGCCATATTTGTGTTTTACAGCTCCCTGTGTGCCCCAAAATTTGTTGAGCTCTTTGGAGTGTGACGTGAAAATGGTCTCTCTGAGCTGGACCGGCAGTAACAGGACCACGCTGTACGAAGTAAAAGCCGTGGCGGGGAACAGCTCCATCGCGCTCACCACGAACGACACCGCCGCCTCCTTCTCAGAGTTAGACTGTGGCCTGAGCTACGGCCTGACCGTCACGCCTTACCACCAAATCTGCCCCGGCACACCCAGCATACCTGCTACTGTAAACACATGTAGGTTACACACCTCAGACATGTACTCACACACACCTTTACGTGTTTGAAATGACGGAAATTCATTTCTCCTGTCTGCGTTTGCCCCCAGGGCCCTGCATGCCTACAGGCGTCTCTACCAGGCAGGACTGTCTCTCTGGTATTGTCATGGTAACCTGGCAGGACAGCAACGGGACAGATTACTACACAGCCACCATGCAGAGCGACGGTGACTCCACAAGCGTTTGCATGTCTTCCAGCGAACAATGCAGCGTCCCCTACCTGGTCTGTGGACAGAACTTCTCTGTCTCAGTCACAGCGTCCAACCAGCAGTGCAACTCCACCACCAGTACACCCACCAGTCTGCAGTCAGGTAGGGCTGGAAACAGCTGTTGCTATGGAGACACAATTTTTGCTTCTCCATCATTTATGTTTTGTTTCGTTTATCTTAATTTCTCTTTAGTTTTTACCCACACATATAGATTTTACTTGATGAATGACTTCTATCTTCCACCTCTAATAACCGTGCGTCCGTCTCCTCTCTGCAGTGCCGTGTGTTCCCACTAATGTCTCAGCGGCGATGGACTGTGCCAACAATACGGCCGTTGTCTCCTGGTCAGCCAGTCAGGGGGCCGTGCGGTATTTAGTCTCTGCCTACGGCGAGCATGGTAACGCCACCTGCCAAACATCTGGGCTCAGCTATACGCTTGACAGCCTCGTGTGTGGCAGCAACTACACCGTTCAGGTGGCGGCCATGGATGACAACTGCTCCAGTGTTCCCAGTCAGGCTGTAATGATCAATACAGGTAAGATTTATGACTAATACTACTGCTAATACTACTACTTTTCATTTAGTCATCAGTTATTTCAGACGTATCATAATGACAATAAATGATTCAAATGTTTTATTTATCTTTTTCACAGGCCCCTGTCCACCCCAGAATGTGAGAGCGGAGGTCAACTGCTCATCAGACGTCATAGTGATTTCCTGGGACTCCCTCAGACACGCTGAATACTTTTTGGTTTCGGTAGTTGCGGCCAATGGACAGGGCAACGATTCGTGTAACACCACAGACACCGAGTGTTCCATAAGAAATGTGACCTGTGGAGAGACGTTCAGTGTCCGTGTCACTGCTGTCAGGGGCTCCTGCCATAGCCAGCAGAGTCAAAACATCATCTTCTTATCTGGTACGAACACTTGTGAAATGATCTAAATCTGTAGTGTAAAGATAATGAACTGAATACAGAGGTAGAGTTCGATTTTTGTTTGTGATCTTTGCTCCAAACTCTCCAGTCGTTAAATTTATCTTTGTCGTATTTTTCAGCTCCCTGCCAACCTCAGGGAATTAGAGGAGCTCTTGACTGCGTGACAAATTCCGCCTGCATCTCCTGGGATGCTGCGCCTGGGGCAGACAGCTACACCGTGATGGCCTTAGGGGGAGATGGCTACACCGGCAACTGTACCACTTCCACCAACACCACCTGTGAGGTGCCGGATCTGGCCTGCGGTGTACTTTATAACTTCAGCGTGATTGCCGCCAACACCCAGTGTGACAGTCTGCCGAGTAACACCACTGAATTGCAGACAGGTAACATCAGGTCCAGTACCAGTGATACAAATAAACTGATGACACAGCACTTTATTTGTCTATTGAGACAGCAAAAAATATGCATGGTTGAATTTTTTATTTATTTATTTATTTATTTCCGCAGGCCCTTGTTCCCTCTCCAGCATCACAGCAACCGCTCAGTGTCACAATTCATCCATCCATGTCAACTGGAACCTCATGGAGAACGGCGACGGAAACACCGTGTACACGGCCACAGCCGAGGCGAGCGACCACACGTACTTATCCTGTAACAGCACTGGGACCAGCTGCTCGCTGAATGGAGCGCAATGTGGTCTCCATTACACCATCAGCATCACTGTATCATCAGACCTGTGCAGCGGCCTGAGGAGTCCCCCTCACAGGATTAGCATGGGTACATACTAAGTATTTTGTTTTCTGTATCATCAAAAGTGAGACGTCAACGAACAAAACTTCACTTCAAGATTACTAATCCAGATTTGACTAAACGCCTTCCCCCAGAGCCCTGCCCGCCCCAAGACGTGACACTTAATGCCGCCTGTGGAGACCATGCAGTGGTGTCCTGGAGCCCATCTCCAGTTGCTGAAACATATCATGTTGTCGCTACGGGTGCAGATGGACACGTGCATACCTGCAACACCAGCTACAGCAACTGCAGCTTATCGGAGCTCCACTGTGGCCAGCAGTACACGGTAGCCGTGACCGCTAGCCACGAGAACTGCTCCAGCGAAGCCAGCCAAAATGTCACACTCAGTACAGGTGTGTTGCACAATCACAGAATACAACACACTCACAGAAACACAGCGTTATGTACTGGTAATGGATGACTCAGTCCCCCTGTTCCCGTTTAAAACAGCCCACAAAGTGAAATAACAGCAGGAGCTACAGGTTGAGTTTTATCAGTTTCGGCCAACAGGGGGGGGGAGCTCTCACTACAGTAGCTTCATGTTGCACTGTCGCACATCTTCCTCTACTAACTGCTGCTTCTTTTTAACCATGGTGGAACATTTGCAAATATCTACCACCGCACCATACTTCAGGACAGGTAACATGGTTTTTGGATAACATTTGATATCTTTTCCTTCTGTTTAGATCCATGCCACCCAACTGGACTCTCAGTTTCTCTCCACTGTCAAAATGAGTCTGCGGTGCTGACATGGACGCCTACAGCTAACGCTCTCCATTACTATGGCTGTGCCCAGACGGAGAGCGGCAGCATGATGTACTGCAGTAGCACAGAGCCCGTCTGTACGATTGAGGGTCTGGACTGCGGCACCATGTACAACTTCTCTGTCCAGGCCTCAGATGGATCGTGCAACAGCTCCTTCAGTGACCCAGTACTCGCAGGAGCAGGTATAGAAAACGAAGAATGGAACGAGTGAGATTAAATCAATGAATTTGGAAAGAGCTGCGACTAAACACAGTAATCTGAATGCAACTGGAACTGATTTATTAAAATCCAAATGGCAACAAACGATCAGAGCCGAGCAACACATTTTCCATCATCCATGCCCATACAGGCATAACGAGATGGATGGACGGATTTGTAATCACAGAAAACTATACAGGAAACTAACTCCTTCCTGTGTCTCCTTTAGCTCCCTGCCCTCCAGACTCTGTTCAGGTCCATCTGTTTCCCACGGAAGACCAAGTCCAGGTGCTGTTCTTTAGCTGGACGCAGATTGACTGTCCAGATTCGGAGTATTTGCTGGCGCTGAAGGGAAGTCTCCTCGGAGACAGCCAAGCTCTCTTCGATCTGTCCTCCTATTGGACTAGTGCGACATACTTTGAGATCCCCCTCCCCTGTGGTTCATCCTACAGTGCCACAGTGACCAGCAGGAACTCTGGTGGCTCCAGTGACCCATCAGCCGCTATCAACGGAACAACAGGTAGGCTATACGTATGACCAACACCATCTTTGACAACATCATGAACAGACGTGAGGCAAAAGATGTTGGCAGTTATGGAGGGAGTACTCCAACCTTACCTTAAATACTTTAATACAAGAAGTTACAACTGACCACAATAATTCCATTTCTCTTCACACAGCTCCTTGTCCACCAGCCGATGTGACGCAAAGAGGAACCAGCGGAACTTCCTCTGTATCATGGAACGCTTCTGTGTATGCTACTATATACACAGTGTACGACAATGCCGTTTCACCAAGAGTTCAAATATGTAACACAACAGGTACAGTCTGCATTTTGTACAACATCACCTCCACGGACCTGGTGATCACAGCCGGCAACGAGGCTGGAGAAAGTGAAGCAACGAATATCATTTTTGGTAAGACCTGGTGTGAGTGTGTGTATGTGTATGTGTGTGTGCGTGGGTAGGATGCTGCATGGTAAATAATTACAGAATTTCAAGTTAGATATAGATGGATTAATACAATATATAATTGTATTACTTTGATGTATTAACAAATCAATCTTGTTTTAGACCACACAGGTCGTCGGAGGAGAGATGTTAGCGAAGAAACACAGAACGGTGAGTTATATTAGCAGATTTTATAACCTACTGTTTGCTATAAGAGATCATTTTTATAACTTTTTGAATTACATTTTTAAAATAAATATTGGCAAAGTGTTATGGATAAAAAGGCTATGTCATTAATTAGTCCCATAAGTCAGCCGTGTCCTAATTCTTAACTCTGGTCTGTACTTTTCCATCAGGGACTCTCTCAGCTCCTGACGTGATCGTCTCCACAAGGCCAAAGTCGACCGTTGTCATGGCCAAGTGGTCTCCAGTGGGAGGAGCTTACTGTTACAGCCTGGTCGTCACAGAGCAGGGAGATTCTGGCTACATTGAGAACGTCATTGTGGATGGAGAGAGCATCTTTCTCACTGAGCTCAGCCCAGACACTTTCTACTGTATATCGGTGTCTGCCATGACATCAGCTGGCACAAGCGGACCCACTTCAGAGCCTGTGTGTGTGCGAACAAATGGAGGACAGGAGGGTCCGTAACTGAAATGAAGACCAACAAAAAAACAAATGAAGTCTTTGAATGTCTCCCAAATGAATGTGATGTCTTATTGTCAAGATGGCAGCCTTTTTGACATTTATTATGCATATTACCGCTGACTTTAGAGCTGGTAGATTATGGGGTTTGCATGGGTGGCTCTTTCGACAATTCTGTTGCCTTGCCATAAGCTGCACAGACGCTTGTTATTCACATGAGAGATGAATAAACATTTTCCAAGTAACAGCTCGAGTAAACAAAATTTGGAGTTCCTCTATGCTATGCCTCTGTAAAAGTATTTTGCCGTTTAGTGAGGTCATATTTTATACCTGGGTATTATTCCAACTTTTGTATTCCTTTTCAATCAAAGTAAGTTATATAATAGCCCAAGTAATATATTAGTTGTATATCATTATTTTACAGATCAGAATTGTTTACTTTTTGCTTAACATGTATTTAAAAAAAAGAAAACATTTTAAGTTCTATTAAACCAACCGAACAACTTTTGCATTCTTTTTGTCTTTAATAAATCATCTCATTACAAAAAATGCTGGTTGTGAACTGCATTTCTAACTACAAAACAAGAACATTATGATGTGTCGTTCTTAAAAGTGTTTTATTAGAAAACAAAAAGCTACAGAGCAATAACCCAAACAGCACAAGCAGGGCTGAGTGTGTGGTAGAAATAACTCTCTGCAGTCTGCTTTTCCAGGATTAAAACATTCTCAGAAACATTATGTACAAAGCCATACATCTTCCAGGGAGAAAACAATGATCCATAGAAAATTAAAATTCCATTTTAAAGTTCCACTGTTGAAATTTCAAGTGACAACCGGTGGTCTAATAGGGAGTGAAAAAGGCAGTAAGCAACATTACATTGGCCAAAAAAAGACAATTCCAGATGTCTGACGTGCCAACATTTCTTCATTTAGCACAATCGACATTCAACGATTGGGTAGAAAAAGGGGAGAAGAAACACAGGAGGAGAGATATTGCTCTAAGATAACGTTTACTCAACACTCGGACTCCTTCGCCTCTCGTGTCTACTGCGATCGTTGCTGGACTCCTGCTGATGGTGGCTCCTCTCTTTGCTACGACTACGCTTGTGAGAACGCTGCTCTCCATCTCGGTCTCTCTCCCTCTCTCTGCTGTGACTACGCTCCCTCTTCTTCTCTCCAGCGTCTGTTCTACTACTTTTGTGCCTCCTCTCCCTGCTTCGACTCTTGCTCGACCGCTTAGTCTTTCTGTCTTCTCTGTGCCTGTCCCTGTCATCTTTGTGTCTCCTGTCATCCGTCTCACCCCTGCTCTTCTTGTCCCTGGACCTCTCCCTGTCAATGCCTCTGTCTTTGTGGTGGTCCTTGTCCTTGTCCTTGTCCTTGTCCTTCCTCCTGCTCCTGTCATCCCCGCCATCCCTCTCCTTCTCCCTGCGTTCGCTCCTTCTTTCTCTGCTGCCGCTGCGACTTCTTCTACGTTCTCTTCTGTCTTGGTTCCTGTCTGCGCTGCGGGACCGTCGTCTCTCCCTGTCCCCTCGGTCGACTCTCTCCCTGTCTCTGTCCCTACCGTCTCTTCCCTCTCTCTCCTTCCTCTGGCGGTCGCGCTCCCTCTCCAGCTCACGATCAAAGCTGGGGCCGTGGCGGTCACGATGATGGCTCCTGCTTCTTGACCGTTTAGGAGACCTTCGGGGGCTTGGTGATCGTCTGGGGGTCCTGAAAAGACACCCCAAAGACCCAATATCTTTAGCTACAAATGTATTAAAACCAACTTATGGCCAACAAAAACAACATTGAGGCTCATTTGTGCTCCCTTTACATACAATAATTAATAAGTTACAAACGACGTGACTGTCACTGCCCTCGTACTTCTGTGCGTCTTTTACATTTGTATAGACGATAACCACTACATGCACATTTGACTCAGTTCAGCGTCAACAAACAAACATGGCAGATGAAGGCAGAGTACAGACAGAAGGCTCCGTCTGTATCTGTACTTGACATTAAGCAGAAATGAGCCTTTAATATGGTCCAAATGCCCACTTTAAGCCAAATTAGGAGCTGGGCCAAGAGAGGCAAAGGGAGAAAGTCATTAATCCCTCATTCACACAAAGCTTTCGTTATGTTAATGTGCACGCCTATTGGGAGACTGTGGCGAGTTTGACTGTAAGCTGGCCGATTTGTTTCCTAAAATGACATAAAAACTATGATGTGTGTCACCTGGAGCGACGGCGTTCCCCCGGCCTTCCTGCTTCTGCAAATGTGGCGGCCTCCTCCTCCTGCGATTCCTTCTGCGGCATCTTACGAGGTCTGGCCTTCATCTGTTGATCAATATTCTTCTGCACGGGCACTGGTATGCGTGGAAACAGAGTGGAGAACCACTCCAGTTTGGTCAGGAAGGATCGCAGCATCTCTCCGACTGTCATCACACAGCCACCTCCTGCCTTCACATCAAGCTCCTAGAATCAGAAGCGAACCTCAGTCAGTACACAAGAGCAAACCACAGGGGAATACAATTTTTTTTTTAAATCATACACCAATTTGTGATGACCAAATACTGAACCTTCACCTCTGTTCATCTAGCTTAATCTCTCATATCAATCAAATGTACTTGGCTTTCATTTTAATGAATACAAAATATGTATGTGTGATTAAAATCCTTTCTTCAACTAAACTGTCCCTGGGGGTCTGTATTTACACAGTGAGCTTCATACGATCTTCTCTTTCACCTTCATATCTTCAAAAAAGTAATTGTTTTTAAGCAGAAATGAAGGGAAGGGAGAGTCGAAAAACACTGAGGTGTGTCCTCATTGTGCCAAAGAGAGGAACAAAGAGAGAAGTCTTGGCTTCACTCTTCACGCTCCCTTCAGCATAATGCACTGTTTGAGAGCCATATGTGGAAGAAACGGCCCACAGTGTAAGCACAGATCGGAGCAGGTAGGTAAGTGCACACCAGTTGAACAACAATCAGCTTTATATGGTAGAGAACAGCCACGTTGCACTCACACACTCAAACCAACAGTGCTGAGATACAATATCCAATTCACCTGCTGCACAATGGACATCTAAAGAAAAAAACAGGGGAATTAACCAGTTGAGTAGGATTCCATATGATCAATTCAAGATAATATACAGAACATCAAAGGAGGCCTGGTTGCACATCCTTGGGAGTCAAATTAGATTTTAGCAACACAAAACAGGCTTAGCTGAAAAAAATGTCATTTCAATGTGTTATCTTACGTTCTGTTCCGATTTCCATTAGGCCTGCACGATGCCAGCATTGACATCACTGCTTTGTGCACATGCCAGTTTCATGTCACAGGAGCCAAAGCGGTCCAAGTCCCTATTTTTAGTTTCATATGCTGCTGGGTTCTGTCTGGCAGAGTGACTGTGTGTGTGAGACGTTGCAGGAGAATGAGTGAGGTGGAGAAGCGATTAAAACAAACAATAACTTGTTGAAAACAACTTCACCTGTCTTACGTTGCATGAAAAGATTTGATTTGGTAATGATGCTAATGCTATTAGAAAAAGAACAAGCTTTGTTTTGGCCCTGCTATGTGTCTGTTTGCACAACTCGCAAAAAACTACAACTTATTTCAACAATGACATCGACATCTGTGCTTCTACAGCCATGATACATACAATATATTAATTGGTACATACAGTTCCTTTTGGAATCTTGGCCATTCTAGGAAAGGGAGTCTCTTTAGAGAGCCTCTCCCAAAGTTTCTTTTTTTCCCTTCATATTAACATTTTAGGGAATTTTTCCTTGTCTTCATAGAATGCCTGAACCGCTGTCGTCATGTAGGCCTGTAAATCCCTTTAAGACATTGATTGTGATATTGACCAGACTAGATAATTCACGGAATTTTACATGGGCAATATTCTATATTCAGCTAAATTTCTAATTATCATTTAATCAGTATCATTACAAAAAGTAAAATACCAGCATGTGACTTTTAACCCCAGTATCATGCAGGCCTAATTTCTATTTGTATCAATCTTTGTGCAACAAGTCCTGGTTCAAGATGAAAAACAGAGGGCATGCCTTGAGATCAAATTGGACTAAATGATTAACAGTTACTCAGCATGATATACGGTACTTACCCTGATTAAAATTGGCAGCTCAGCTGTGACAAAGTAACCTAGCTACTCAGGATTACTGGACAAAACTGGGGACAATTAAGCCAAATGAAGGCAAAGGTGAAAAATCAGCTATGAGCATCACAATGGGGGGAGATCTAGCAGCTTTTACTGACTGTTGCATATGTATTAAAGAGAAAGAAACATTAAGTTATTACCCGGAGTGACATACCTCCTCATCATCCAGGAAGCCATCATACCATTCTATCAAATCTGCAGGAGGCTGAGTGTACCTGTTCCAGAAGAAAACAAGGTCAAACATTTGTAGATTGTAGGACAAAAATCAACAAACCAAATCAGTATTGACATTCCTTACAATGAGCCATACCTTATGTACATGAAGCCAAGTGCTCTGATGTACGGAGAGTCAGTGTGAGTGATCAGACCCATCAGTTGTTTGCGTGTCAGCTTGAGAGTAAACAGTTTATACAGCAGACAGAAAGCAGTTGACACGATGCCACCAGTCCCAACTCCACGCACCTGAGAAGAGGGACATTTATTAACCACATCATGGCTATAATACAAGTAAGAGGTTATGATAGGACCGCAATGTCCCAACTATTACAGCTACTACTTGAAATGAGACTGGGGTGTATCGAGATCCAGACTGGTAAGAAAATCACTGAAGGGGGGAAAAAGATGGGGAATATAAAAAGCACGTACTTCTGACTTACCCCTCCGCACATTCCAGTTTGACCAGCAGTTTTTCTGCTTCCTTTTTCCCATGGCTCAACATGATTCACCTGTATGCATACAAACACATAAAGACAGTTAACAGACATGTAGGCAACATCCTGTACTGACCATCTCACGTGTATTTACCTCCCTACAAAACTACACCTTAAACAGCGGTAAATTGGGACAAGATGTACACTGATTTTCCAAGCATCGACTGTAAAGGCTATCATATATACTATTAATAGTACAACTGTCATTGTACTCTGTAGAGCTAACGAGTAGAATTAGAACACAGCGTTTAATACTCAGAGGCTTGGTGAAAAAAGAGGCAAACATTCTAAACACGACTACGGAGCTTTTATTTATTCATACAAAGAACGAAGTAGCTTTTGTAGCTACTGTTACTCGGTGGACTATTACATAATTCATTCTCATTACGGCTAAACAAAACGTTTTCCCGACGCAGCCATGTTCGAATTACCGGCTAGTTAGCTACTCACCCTAAACCGTCGCACGCAATTCTATGTAATAATTACGTAAACGTTGCATAAGCTATGCTTACTTTACATGATACACAACGGCGCTAGCCCGATGCTAACATTGTGTTAGCATTTTGGTAGCGCCTATCTAAGCGTTAGCATCTGCTAACGTTACCTTGAAATAGATTTCGTCCACAACTTCGTGGTAGGTTTTCAGTTCATAAAGCTGCACTTTGAAATATGGCGAAGACAGCACGTTGGTCAGAATCATCGGGTTGAGGTTCATGGTCTTTTCGTTGCCCCACAGGGGCAAAACATTGCCGTGTTTCCCTGCCGCAGGCTTGCTCACGGCCTGTGTTGGTAGCTGGTTTCCGACGTTAGCCATAATGGCTGAATCCACGCCGCTAAGCTTAGTTTGGTGTCACAGTATCTCCGATTAGAACGCCATCAATAAACGGTGAAACGCTGTCCGTAGTTAACAGTTTGAACTGTTTGGATAGCACTAATGAGTCGTTAAACCGATAATAATAACTTCCCGCCGTCGTGAAAGCTGAAGTGCCGCTGCGAGGTGGAACCGGAACCGTGCGCTACAGTGGTGCAGTGAAGTGACGTCACCGCGTCCGATGGTTAAATTCCTTTTTTTTTTTGCCTCCGCATATAGAGCGTTTTCACTCGCGTCTCATTAAATCAGATTCAATCTCGTTTTACTTATATTTCACAATTCCTACAAAATTTAGCTTGAGTCTTAAAGTCAGGCCTTATATTCCAACACAGGCGTTAACAGGGGGCAGATGTGCGGGAGAAAACGAGTATGGACAGAAAAACAGGGTCATACTGTATAATGAATTCCACAAGATTATGGATGGACATAGATATGGAAACAAGGACGAATTATTGCGTGAATTATAACAGATGCTGTAAACTGATCGACACAGTAAGTGAGCCCACTTTAAGACAAACCGTTGAGGGTTACTAAAAGGGTTTTGGAACAATTTAATCGGCTTTTCTCACATTATTAGTCATTATTAATTGAGTATAGAGTATAATTGAGTATTTTTTTATTTCTAAACATAAAAATCCACAAAATTCATTATAGAAGGACAAAATTTTTTAAAATGTGGTGTTTTTAATTTTGTTATAATTTTTGGTCTGCATGTGTTGGGCATCTCTGTTGCAAACTCTAGGATTTCATTAGAGTTAGGGTTAACATCTGCATGTCAAGTGGTTGACCTTGCTGCAACAAGAGTTGTGATGGTTGAACTACAGTCTACTACTACTCTTCCAAAAATCTGCTGATAAAATATTTAAAATATGAGAAATGCCTGTTATAATAAACATTTCAAGGTGTTTATTTTGCCTCCACAACAGTTTAAAAACAAGTTATTACATTCAGACATACATACAAAAGAATAACATAGCAAATCCTCACTTTGAAGGTGGACCCAGCAAAATGTTTGACTGGATACATGACACACAGAGACGAATCATTATGAAAATCGTTGTCAGTTCAGTTTCTTTTCATCATCTTATTGTTTCAGCTTTCATTTCAGTGTGCAACCAGCGCTCACTATGGTGTGAAAGGCAGAACAAGGATGTGGCTTTATATCATCCACACAAACATCTTAAAAACAGTAGGATGGAATTCATACAGATGATTCTCCAATAGCTTACACAAGTAAAACAACTTTAAACAGATTTGTAAAGGTAGCGAAACACAGCGGACACGAGTCGAGAACCGGCCTCGATCTCAGAATGTCAGCAAAACTCAGATTTAACTGTTATGAACCAAATCTGCGCTCACGTTAGAATAACAGTGGTTAAGTTGAAGAACCTCCAATTTAGTTTTACAGTTTTGTGATAAAATACATTTTTAGGAATAAAAAAAAATAGACAAGTTCATGAACACAGCTTACGCTCAGCATATTGGACTGCAAGGGCATCCTAACCTCAGATACACACACACCTCCACAGCTATTCTCACCTTACCCCTGTATCATATATCACAGAGAGTGATGCAGCCTAGTGGTTGTCCATTTGATTGTCCTCTAACTTAATAATTTGCATGCCCACTAGTTAACCACTAGAGGATATTAGAGAATTCTTATAGTTTTTATATATTCAAGCTGATTTAAAGCAAACTGATTTAAACCAGAATTGTCCCTTTGGCTGCTGCTGCCATAACTGTTCAGCACCTGCCTACTTAGTTAAATTAAATATTTAAATAAACAAGATATGACATTAAATAGTGAAACCAAATGCGAGTGTGACACAGTAGAACCCTGTAGGATACTTTCATGGCTGTAACTAATAGTACATTTTTATCACTGATTGCAGTGAATTTTTTGATAAATCAATGCATCAGTTAGACTACAATGTCTCCATATGAGGACGCTAGGGTAATTTAGTACTAATCCCTTGTTTTACAGTTTCCATTGAATCCAAGACATAACAGTTGGGTGCGCTTATCATTTCAAGTCACCCACAGGATCCACTCGTGGCCTTCAACTTCACTTTTTGAACACTAGGGAGCTCTCCTGGGTCACGCAGGCTGTTTGTCAGAAGCGGCAGGCGTGTACAAGATACAAAGTCCGATGCCACCTCCACCGCTCTGTCCTGAATTACCCTCCATCTGTGTAATACAAAACCACAGGAAAATGCCTCCAAGACTTAGCGGTTGATCACCACCTGCTCAAAGGCCCCAGCTGCGACCCTGAAAGAAAATGCCACAATGTGTTAAGACAGGAAATGAGGGAATGTTATTTGATCTGACTGTGTGGAAATAGCGAAAACTTTCATTCATGCGTTAATACTTAATGAAATGACTAAAGAGAAATCTTACGTAATCGTACATTCAATGTTGGGTATGGTAACGACAGCCAAGTCTCTTATCCATATCACCATTTGACATATTCAAGTCCTCTTATTCATCAGGAATGTGTGGTGTGTTACACCCACAATGCACCGTTATGTAATGACACCCACCTCGCGTGCTGGCTTCCCAGGGCTGTACTCCCACCAGGACCAACAAACAGACTGAGCCCCTCCTCTGCAGCAACACACACAGATACACACATTAGGTATAACAGCACGGCTAATCGTTGTACACAGTAAAGCTGTGAAGACGTCACAGACAAATTCTTGAAATTCCAAAAATTCAATCGCTTGGGTCACTTTCTATGTGCCTCTTGTCAGCTGGTGAGACAGCTGACAGACAGAACCACAAATTCAGCGACTTTTGGAAGGTAAAGAAGTTCAAGATAACTAGCAATAAATACCTCAATGCAGTGTCAGTGATCTCCTTTATAACAAAACCCCCAATGAGGGGGTACCAAACTTAAACTCTGTAACTGGTAACAACCAATAAAATACTTTTTCTGTCTTATTTATATTTCATCAAGTAAGTCTAATTCGTTAAGAAGAGTCTGCCTCCAATCTTGGCGGCCCACGCCCAACATTTTTCTGGCGCCAAGTGGCAAAGTGAAGACATTTGAGTGAGGCAATAAAGACAAGTTCAAATGCAATAATTGTCACAATTATTTCAACATTGGCATGCACAACATGCATAAAACTCAAGATACGCCCTTTAACATTTCTAATTAGAAGCATATAATGATCATAATAAGCCTTGGTAAAAAAAAAAAGCTTGAGGAATACTTAATACATGAGAAATATTCAAAACCACCATTTGATCACAACATCAAGATAGTAGATATTTTTTGTAACTCATAGTTTAGTACAGATTAGTAATACACACCCTCTGCACTGGAGTCTAAGAAGCCGTGGCTGAAATCCTGGCTCTGCAGGATTTTCTCTATGACGTCATCAGCATCCACCCGCGTGGCATCAACTCTTTTCAGCTGATTCTCCATGGAGTTCTGCTTTACTGGGTGTCTAATGGAGGGACGTAAAGGGTGTGGAATGTTACACAACCTCAGGTGGAGTGTTGATTCTAAACTTGCCCACGTACTCGCACAATGGGTCGTGTTAACTATTCCTTCCAAAGTGCAAAGCGATTCACATGACACAAAGACACACGACACGAGGAGAACGTAGAGGTTGCGGTGTTTATTTCAGACCCAGCCTGTGCCTGTGTGACTGTCGGTATTACCTCGGAGTCTTGGCTGGGGTCGAAGGGCGTTCGGGTAAGTGGACACAGTTGGCAGATATTGGGGGTGTGAACCTGCTCTCTCTCTCTCCTTTCTCGCTCTGTTGTTCGCCGGGCTCCAGGATGCTGCCGATCCCCGTGGAGGCTGAATCTCCTGACGGGCTCCTCCGATGGCTCAGTTCTGTTAGGCTGGAGCACCGCGAGTGATTTGAACTGTAACCTGTCGGAGAACACAACACTGTGCGTGTGAAAGGTTTTGTTTATGATTGGGGTAAACAGTGTGGTGATAAAGCTCTCATTGTCTCTGTGTAGTACCTGAGATTTTCGACTGCTGACTTGCATGGCTGGATGTTCTGGAGTGACCATAAACTCGGAGCTCCTCTTGGACCGATGGAGATTTTACTGGAGTTTCTAAGTAGAGGAAATATCATTGACTTAGTAATCCATACATAAGTAATAATCATCATTTCATCAAATAGTTTTCTGAGCATACAGGCGGGGCGTATCCAGGCATGTATACATACCAGAACCTGAATGTGATATATGCATTTCTCCTCCTTTTCTGTCCTCGTCGAGACACTCGGCATCAGTCTGAGGGATTCCCAGGGTCATGGCTGTCGACGGAGGACTGAATGAAGAGAGGGAGATGTCAGTTTTTGTAGAAACAGGTTTAAAGTGCCTTAAGTATCACCAAGCTCCTTGGACAGCTTTATCAAAACTGCATTTATGACACCGCTGTCACAAATGAGTGAGGTCATAATGACATCAACCCATTTACCCGCATTACGTGAATTAAGGCCTAATATTATCATTAACTTACTGAGTTTATTTTCAAATTAAGTCGCAATGTCCAGTGTTTTTTGGACACTTGCTGTACATCCGTTAGTCAGTAGATGGCACTAACTAACATTCAACACGGCTGTCAGTTACACTGAGTTATTGAAAATTAGAATTGAACTACTAATCTGAAACCAGAGACATCAGAAACCGAAAATCCTGTCACAGATTAGAATGGCAAATATTGCTGGTGGCCACATCCTGCTTGACTTGCCATCTTAAGACAGGAAACCATGTTCATCTGTTCATAATGCTACCTTAGACTCAGAAATGGGTGTGGAGATGTGTTGACACCGATGGTGACAGAAAGTCTGAGAAGTAAATGAAAGTCATCTGAGGCTTAGAGATGATCTCTGTCACCATCCACCACACAAGATGAGTAACACTGAGTGGGAAGAATGACTTGGCTGTCCTACGGTTTACGCGTTAAACATCTCCTAGGCAGCACAGTGTGTTTCATCACACTCAGAGGGAGTGGATACAAAAGAATTCAGAGAAAGCCTGGGAAGCCTGGGAGGGAAGAACCTCAGCATGTGGCAGGATGCACATTGTGGAGGCTTTGCCAGGAGCATGCCCGTACACCGAGACAGGTCTTCAGCCCTGATCCCATATCAGTTATTAATTTCCATTAGGGTTGGGCAGCTTTATACCTAGGCGAGGCCTTACATGCTCACTGATAAGCTCGTGTTAAGATAGCATAAACAAAGTAACACTTGATAAGTTTAAAACATTATGTCGTGTCAGGCAAGCTGGTGTTTTTCAGTTTGTAGACAGGATGTGATGAAGACACTTTCCTCTGTGGTTAAAGCGCTGTGCAGACTCTGGTCAGGTTTTATCATAACTTTTGTACCTGACGGATGCACTACAAAAAGTGCACAATCTTGGTCACAAGCTTCACTCATACTACTTTCACATTATAAGAATAGATAATAAACATTACTGAGCACTTACGTTTTAAAACAAGGGTCTCCAGACATAAGCTGCGTGGTGATAACAACCTGTAACGGACAAGAGAAGCAAATTATTGTCAGTTTTAGTCCATATTAGTGTCATTTACCTTCAAGTCCTTCCAGCAGCGCAAATGTGATTTTGTAAAATCTTAGTGTGGTAGGTGGTGTAGGTGTGTGCTCCAAAGAGAGCCTGTCTTTCCATGGACAGATTATACATCGCAGGCTCGAACATGCCTAGGATCATCTGTCAAAAAACTCAGCTATTATGTTCATGCCATACTTCCACCTTTCTCGTCTTTGTTTACCAAAGTACCAGGGTGTTTAACGGTCATTTGCTTCGGGGCAAATCAGTTTAGGCAGCCTGTGTCTTTCGTAAAGCCAAAATGTACTTTCTGACATATTTGAAAGTGTTTTATAAGAGCATGGCCTAAAACGAAGGACAAATCTCGGCTCTGTAGGAAGCTTGAGCGCCGTACCTTCAGGATGGAGTTGTCTTGTCTGGTGTTCTTGGTGTCGTATCCCTCCAGGAGACATCGTCGCGTAGTGCTGCCTGATCCGGCAAACTCCGACAGGTTCAAGTCAGCAAAGCCCAGCTGCAAAGGGTTACAGGAGATAAACCAGTCTGCACTCATATGCCCCCAGGTTCAACTTAAAATATTCTGAATCAGTATCTGCTCCATGTTTTTCGCTGCCCCTGTGCTCATAACTGTCACGTCAGCAAAATCACACATTTGCAGAATCATCTTTAAACTCAGGTTACATTAGAGGAGATCCAAGATGGATGTGATGCAATGAGAAATGCCCAGTAACCCAATTGTCCGAGTTGTTAACCACCTCATCAATAAAAGTTATTATTTAACAACAAAGGTTTTGATTTACAGATTTTTCAATCAGTGACCAAAGCCGGAAACTGGCAGCTAAAACATTCTTAACACACACACTCAGTCCATACAAAAGGCCTCTAAGGGCATTTAGAGGCCAGCTGTTATCACTAAATTTATGATAAGATAATTTAATAAAAAAATTATGCACTTAAGCTACTGAGGATAGAACAGATGCCAATATACAGACTTCTCAGGATAAACTCTACCTTTGCGAATGTTTTTCCACCTTTCAGTTCCTAAAAAGGCAAAAACAGATGAGAATTTGTGAGATTATGTTTGCTTCTTTTGAAACGTGCATTTCTCTCTTCAAAGTTCTTCACATTTCCTTGTTTTGTGACTCCACACATGACAAATATTGTCATTGGTTGTGGATACTGATGGTAACAAACAAGACCTACTGTACCTTCCGCACAGATACTCGGCACACACACGGATCGAGTACGCCCGTCACCGCATTGGCACTCATCTTACACATGAAAGAGAATCTCTTCTTCCAGTGTACGCAGTTCGCTTGGACTGGTTCCCTGTGAGATTAAAACAAATATTACCAAGCTACAACTGGGTGCACTTCACAGGTGAGTATGTTTGAATAGGACAGAGTAAATGCACAATGTACAGAGTGGACAATGGGGGCAGAGGGTGGTTGGGGTCTGGATATATTGCTCAAAAATTACTCATAAATCATTTTCAGACACTCTGTACACACCATAAACTTACCCAACACCAAGCATTGACTGGACAAAAACGAAGGCATGGTGGCTGCAGCGAGTAACAGCTGAAAATACTCTCTCAGTGTTTTTTAAATAAAGGCAGTTGCCATAGCAAAGGACAGAGAAAACCGTAACCGGTTGGTATGCTTGTTGGTTTTTCCAGTGTGACTCATTTAAGTGCTACAAGTGGTCAGGGATATCCCAGGAGATTCACTCTTCCTTGGAATGAGTGCATGTTCAGTTTTTGGTGAGAGTTGTTATGACGAGTCAATAAGAGCGATAACAAATAGAAATAAAAGTGCATCATTGATAACAGAGCTGTGTGTTTGGATCTGCAAAGATACAGCAACAAAAACGACAATTAAAAAACAGCAAGTTATTGTCGTTATAACCATTATTTTAATCGTACTGACTAAAAAACAACATGTACTAAACTGAATTTTGTTTTGGACTTTTATTTATTATCATAATTATTATTATTCGGCTTGATGCTTTCTACTTTTCTATCTAAAAATTTTGTTTTTTAATCAAAATTTTTCTACAGATAATGAGATTATTTTTGTAGATGGTTTATTCAATTATTAATGGGTTACTAGTTTTCTACTGTAAAATGTACCCAAACCCTGACATGTTTGTTTTAAAAGTGTGTTAAAATACCAAACCATTTACCATTATTTAAGGGATTAATTCCCCTTAAAATTAACTTTTTCCTCACTGTGTTGGGTCTCAGTTTGAGCTGATCTCCTCAGAAAGGACCCTGTTACATTTGGTATCTTTACAAACTGGGTATTTTGTGAGCATTTATGAGAAACTTTGTTGTGAATTTGTTCTTTATGAGAACAGTGTGTAGCTGTAAACCATGTTGAATATAACGGTAATAAACAAGCAAAACAATCTATGTTGAACAAATGAACATGGAAGTATGACAACAAATACAACTGCCCAGAGTTTAACTCAAGCTTGTTGGAACTCCTGCTATAAATAGTGCACTTTCTTACCGAGAGGACGCCTCGGCAAAGCCTCCGTCCAGCAGCCTGACTTTACAAAACAAAACCCCGTTAACGTAGGGGACGGACGACAGCTCCTCCAGGTCGAAATCCACTTTAAATTTGAACTTCTTCTTCTTCATGAGGATGAAAGACATGGCAGCGTGTCCTGGTGTCCTGACTGTCCCAAATCAGACACGGAGAGAAAGACAGCTGAACTTCCTCCGCTGCTCACTCAGCTGTTCTGCTCTGTTGCACAGCGAACCAAAGTTCAAACCGCCACTTCCCACCCACTCAAACATCCTGGAACCTCTTATGGCTGACGTGAGGAGAATTCGTCATTTGATTGGGAGCTGCTGCGGGAAGGCACGTTGATGTCATGTGTACCGTATTTTGAATGGAATGGACGGAGGGGTCGTCGCGTGGGGGCGGTGCCGCGTTGTTTTTCCACCCCAGAATCGACAACCGCGCGGGTACAACACGCAAGAACAAGCGGAACCATCCCGGAAGTGAACAAAATTGATGACTTTTCAGTTTATACATTTTACGTGTGTACATTTTTATTAAGTGGGTTATATTTTGGATATTTGTGTGTAGCCTAAACCTAGAAATATACAGCAAGATTAGTGGAAACCGAGAAAAAAGTACATAATGTATCACATGATAGCGATTGACCAATCACAGATCGACACAGAGACACTTTTTGAATCATTAGAAGACAGGCATTATGTTGGAATGTCATTTAGCTCTCTAGGAAATGAGGCATGAAGCATGTAGAAGTCCACACGTAGAGGGAGAAGATCTACCTGATAAGAATACATGTTTGAAATGTTTTTGTCAAAATAAGAGAGTTGTTGAGGAGGGGTAAGCTAGAAAAATTGTTGGAATGCTATTTTGTTTATTATTTTAATTTGTATTCCTTTGTTTAGGTATTTCATTATGGATGTTTCTATAAATAAAACTGAAAAGGCTGTTGAGAAAAATGTCACAATGGTTTCTAAACAAGTGAAGCATTACAAATTTTGGTTCAAGTATTTCAATGAAAAGATTTAAGGTGGACGAAAAAAGGAAAAACCAAGCATTTTTGCTTCCATGTATAAAAGCACCAACAAAGTTCAATGACCTGACAATATTCCTGTGACATTATGTAAAAGGAGAAGTGAAGAGAGTGAAATCAGGATAGTGGAATGTGACCGAGAGGAACCCATGATCACGCTGAAAAATCCTTTTCACAATTTCACACATTTTTAGATTCTACAGGAGAAAATTCCAAAGTCAAAGTTAATGCAGGGTATCGACAAACTTTTGAAGTACTTTTCTGATAGCCTTTGTTGAGAGATATGGAGAATATGTAGGTAATGCTTCAACTATTGTCGTTTTTGTATCCCTGAACTTTAAATGGAACACTGAAAAACATTTCTCACTTTTTCTTCTTGCCAAACTTATTAATCAGCAAAATGAACACAAATAACAATATTGCATATTCATTGTGTGTATTATCTAATAAATAAATACTATTTTTGGTATTAGTTTTGTATTTGTCGCTTCGACAGTGTTTTAAGATTCAACATTGTTTTAATTTTGAATTGAATGTTGATGTTTTATTTATATTTCAAACATAAATTACAAATTAATGACCCACGTATGCGAACATGCATGCATTATCATGTGAGTTGGTATTTGTTTAATATTCATAATATTCTTTAATAAAAGGATACCTGTCTCTTAGTGTCACTGTCAACTCCACCACATAACACCAAATGTGTATATTGAAGCTCTTTCAGGATATTTATGTATCATTAGCATGGAAACTAGCTGAGAAAGGAGTAGGAGAACCATGTGAGTTCTTTGGACAGAACATAAAAGAGGAAGAAAAACCTGTGTACTGCGTATTTACTGTGTGTAGTTTCTAAACATCTTAGTCCTTCAATTCATGAGTGAACATACATTTAAAAATCACATTCAAACACAATCAATGAGCACATCTTATGAACACAAAAGTTTTCATTTGTATTCTAGTAAACCGCTCAAATTGAAAGTGCCACACATTAAAACCTTAAAGTTTAATTTAATGTATTTTAAAGATTTTTTGATAACTTCTCTGGAGATTGTATTTGATAGGCACAGCAGAAAAACAGACAGCAAGTAGAGTTCAGGGGGTTTAAAGTAGGAAGAAAGGCTCTCGTATGCAAGTATGCGAAGAAACACTGCCATCTGCTGGTCATCAGCGGTGTTGCAGCAGGAAATATTACGCCATGTGTATCTGTTTTCGATAAACATGCTACGTTTGATTTGACAGACCCAGACTCAAGTAACAGAGGACAGCTGTCGACATTATAAACAGTACCTTTCGTGACTATTATTTGATTATGGTGAATGCGTTTTATTTTGCTTCACTTCTGCTGTCTGCTCTTTCCTGCTTTTCCGTAAAAAATCTACGAGTAGCGACGTAACGGACGTCGCTCCGCCCTCGATTGCTGCAGTTCCCCTGCTTAAATCCAGCGGAATCCACATACTGTGTGCGTGGGGCAGTGCAATAGAAAACTACGTGGAAATCGGATATTTTCTAACGCGATCATCGAACGGCTATCTGGATTTCGGTAGGATTTGAACGGATTTGCCTCCCAAAATGTGTGAATAATTCTTCTGTCGACTACAGGGCGGATCGGCTCTCATTTGCCCCACTATGTATCAAACGTTACGGACACTTGTACTATCAAATGCAAGGTGCTGGGATGACGACAGTCAAAGGTCATACCAAGACCTGTTCGAGAAGCTCGACACCAACAAAGACGGGAAGGTGGACGTGGGGGAACTACGAGCAGGTCTTAAGGCGATGGGTATATTCCGTAAAGGTGCTGCACAGGTAACCAAAAAAAACCCGGGGCCATGGGGTCCCGTTCACCGAGAATCAAGTCCTGACCTGCCTCATATACAATTTGCATTTTTGCGTGTGTAGTGACGACGTTTCAAATCTCTCCCTTAGAAAATCGTGTCGTCCGGTGACAAAAACAAAGACGGGAGTCTGGACTTCAACGAGTTCACCAAGTACCTGAAAGAACACGAGAAGAAGCTGAGGCTGACATTCAAGAGCCTGGACAGGAACAACGACGGTTCGTCAGGAGGAGTGACGCTGATTCACTCTTCCACACATACTTGGCGCCTGTATTCATAACATCCATGCCGTGTTTATGCTGCTGCTCATTTCTAAAGGGCTTCTCTTGTCATGTCAGGGCGCATCGATGCCTCGGAGATCCAGCAGTCCCTCTCAGAGCTGGGCATGGACATCAGCAAAGAGGATGCCCTCAAAGTCCTACAGAGGTTTGAGCACATCTGTCCACACATAACATGCCGACGGTTAAGCTCTTTAAACTCTCAGGTCCATCTTGATTTCTAGTGAATTACCCCAAGGTGCCAAAGATAACCAGATTTCCCATGAAACAGATAAACAGATTTCCCGTATTCATGTCAGGATGCATTCAAGGGAAATCTGTTGAAAATGAGACACAACTATGTAGAAAAATCTAACGGAAATGCTTTATCCTAAAAACGTTACTAGGTTGCTGACTGTAATGGAAATGACAATTTGCAGAAATGATTCGATTTTTACAGCTCTCTTACATGGTACACTTTTTAATTTGTAAATGGGTTAATAGCGTGAAAAGGCCTTTTGAATGTATTGCTGAGTTGTTTGCCTATGAGTGGACTTAAGTGGTAACATAGTAACGTTATTGATTGTGGCTCAGTTTGAAAGCTACATTTGGGCTTCAGGAATGATAATGTGGTACTCTGACATTTACACAAAAATGTGGATTAACAGGTTATGTAGAGGACAAAGTCACTGACTGAGTATTGTTCTTTGTATGTTGCAGCATTCTGGAGCTTAAATTGACCCCTATTGATTCCTTTGCTGTCGCTCTGTCCAAGATTAATAAAGTCCTGTTTTATCTTATCTTACTTACTCCAACAGTACAAAGTAAGAGGTGTGAACGTCAATAAAGGCTTAACACAGCTTGTTGATTCCACAATAAAACTGTATTATGTTGTAATGATGGTTTCCAATCTTTGGGTACTTTGTTTTTTCCTGATAACAACCTTTGTGAGTGTCTTAGACTGAGAGGGTCAGAGGTCCCCCAGGCCTGATAAGTAAACACCAAATATCTCCAGAATGCAGCAACTTACAAAAAATGTCAGTGACATAGTGTGTGAATGATCTCGTCTTAAAGCAATACAGTTTGATGAATGATGTAATGAAATCATAAACGTGGTTTCACTTTCACTCTTAACACTGAGTTTCACTGAGTAAAATACTCTGCATGTCACAAGTGTGTAGCCACATAGTTTGTGTGTGTCTCCTCAGTATGGACATTGATGGCACCATGATGGTTGACTGGAACGAGTGGAGAGAGCACTTCCTGTTCAACCCTGCACACAACCTGGATGACATCATATACTACTGGAAACACTCTTCAGTATGGACAAGCACACACACTTTGACACACTCAAGACAGCTGCTTTACCTTAAACAAATACGCACAGACACACACACATATGTCCACTGATCCTCTCGTGTTAGACTTTATTGACTTTTCCTACTGTCAACATGTTTTGACAGATACCAGGCTGGGAGAACAGACGGTGACCATTTAAGTAAAAGCACTGCATTCTTATTTATGACGCTTCTCTAATTTGATCAAACTAAGATGCCATTGAATGGATTGTTTTGTTTTCTGCACAAGATATTCCCCTGGTCACAAGGAAAACATCACGTCTCTGGATGAATCGCGTGTCCAAATACTTTAAAATCTCTACTACTTTGCACATTTATGGTGCCAATGGTAGAAAAATAAAATGCAGATTAAACCAAATTTTCATACGGCATGTGTGTGTGTGTGAGATGAAGCAACAACAGGGCCCATTATAAGCTGTATACACCACTTTACAGTGTACAAGTGGCTATTTTGGCAACTTTGAAAACAAAACCGCTGAAGTAATTTGACTGCAGACCTCAAAAGGAGAAGTGTCAAGTGTCCTTGTGAATAGTTTCACTTTTACAACCACACAAAAGCAGCAGTAGCTCAGAAAGGTTATTCCAAAGCAATTTAATAGATTTAACATTGACTATTAAAGATTCTTTTTGATTTATCTCTGTAGGGAAATATGCTGATGAATCAACAACATCTACAAGTATCCATGTATGTAATGTAATGAGTAAATGTGTGTAAATGTACTCACCAGGTGTTGGATATAGGCGACAGTCTTGCCATCCCGGATGAATTCACAGAAGAGGAGAAGAGCTCTGGAGGCTGGTGGAAGCAGCTGGCTGCGGGCGCGATGGCAGGGGCCGTCTCTCGGACCGGTACTGCCCCCCTGGACAGAGTGAAAGTCTTCATGCAGGTGGATATTTGGAAACCTAAACCTATAGATGTACCATTTCTTAGTCATGAATGGACGTGTAAGCGTGCTGTCCACTTAACATAACTGCACTGATCGCAGGTTCACTCGACTAAGAGCAACCAGATCAGCCTGGTAGGAGGCTTCAAGCAGATGATCTCAGAGGGCGGCCTAAGATCGCTGTGGAGAGGCAACGGAATCAACGTGTTAAAGATCGCACCCGAGACAGCAATCAAATTCATGGCGTATGAACAAGTAAGACACGCTGACGCCGTGCATTTCACAGTATTTGTCACAGTTTAACACGATGCCCCTTTTTTCTGTTGCAGTACAAGAAGCTGTTATCAACAGAGGGCACGAAGATTGAGACACACAAGAGGTTCATGGCTGGCTCTCTGGCTGGAGCCACAGCACAGACAGCCATTTATCCAATGGAGGTAAGACTCCTGTCGTGTCACTGAGCAAGTTTCCAACAGGCGGAAATTATTGGTAATATTTAACAAATGTTGAAAAATATTTCCCTTTTTACTTTAATAGATAAATTTGATTAATTTATGGTGAAATGTAGTGTGGTGACTCATTTTGTAGCTGATAAAAAAGCACAAAAAGAGGATATTAACTTTGCTCTGTCCCAGCATATTATTATTCAATGGACTCGTCAGCATTTGTTCTGCAATTGCTGCCTATGGAAAAAAGTCAATGCAATGCCTCAGGTATCATTTTTGTTCATTTTTGAAGGTTTTAAAGACCAGACTGACCCTGAGGAAGACTGGGCAGTATTCTGGCATGTTTGATTGTGCTAAAAAGATCCTGGAGAAGGAAGGTGTGAAGGCTTTCTATAAAGGCTACATTCCAAACTTACTGGGCATCATTCCCTATGCTGGGATCGACCTGGCTATTTATGAGGTATGAGGCTTGATTTACATTATGCTGCTGCTGCATCAGTCATATTTCACATTGGACTGCACTCTTGTTAAATTACTTGATGTGTATGCATGATTTACCATTTAATCCTGGAGGCTTTGACAGGGTCTACTTTCATCAGATCAATTCAGATTTTTGTTATGCTGATGTAGTTTGTTTCCTCTCTCCTGTGTTTTAGACTCTGAAGAATTACTGGTTGTCCTACTATGCCAAAGATTCGGCTAACCCTGGAGTTCTGGTTTTGCTGGGCTGCGGCACCATCTCTAGTACCTGTGGCCAGCTGGCCAGCTATCCACTCGCACTCGTACGCACACGGATGCAGGCCCAAGGTAGATTTAGTCTTGACATTTGCCGATAGCGATGCCACTAGATTGTGCTGATTACAGCATTTTGTATGTGCTCCAACAGCAATTAGTCCTTATTCTGTCTTTAAAGCAAGCCAATATTTGATGTAAAATGCACCTTAAATGAGTCTTTGGGTGTGACAGCGCCTTCACTCACTCCATTCACTTGTTTTTCTCAGCTTCCCTGAATGCATCAGACCAGCCCTCCATGACTCGGCTGGTCCAAAACATTGTAGTCAAAGACGGCTTTTTTGGACTCTACCGGGGCATCCTGCCAAACTTTATGAAAGTTATTCCTGCCGTCAGCATCAGCTATGTGGTTTATGAATACATGAAGACTGGCTTGGGAATCTCCAAATGAAACTACAAGCAAGAGAAATATTAGATTTTAAGACTTTGCTTGTTGCTTGAAATGCCATCAAGAGACGGACAGAAACCAGATAAACAAGACACGACTTCCACCAGTTGGCACGGAAATTCAATGGATGAAAAAGTGTGCGTGTGTGTGTGTGTGTGTGTGTGTGTGTGTATGCCAGCCAAGTCAAAAAAGGATTTTTCAGCAGCCTAAGTGTTACTGATATGTGGTGAGCATGCTTTAATTCTTATCCTGCTATTAAGTGTAACACAATCCCTAAAGTTATACCCTGTCCAAAACAATACTTGACAAAAAAGAATTGGTCATTTACTGTTATTTCAAACTGTGACAAACCAAATAGGTGAGCTTATTTGGACAGACTGAACTCTTGTAGTGGATTTATTTACATGCTCAACAGTGGTCTAGTTTTGAGTTGGCACATGTACACATAATAGTCTGTTTGAAGACTTCTTGAGTTGCTCCTCTTCAGTTTAAAATAATACTGTCAGATACTTTATACACACTTGGTGTACTAGATTGCTCTTGTGCTTTGTGTAAACTGAGAAAAACGTTCAATATTTGTCTTTATACAAAGGTAGAGCTCTCCCAAATGGGGATACAAAGCTTAAACACTGCAGTACTGTTGAAGCCCACATCCCTCAGGTAATTTAACACTAACAAGTGAGTTTTGTCAACTTGATGCTCAAACAGCACTCCAATCAGCAGCCATCAACTCAACGTGCACTGCAGAATCAATATTTAACACTGGAAGACTGAATGCATGAAGACAGACGCATGTTTTGTGTAATGTGAAACAACCATAGATTTCACTTTTGCATGTTCTTTGATCATGTAAATGTGCCTTACTGTCACTTGATGTGAAGCCTTCGTGACAGCAAGAGACAATGTTTTTACAGATGTGCTATATTATATGTTTATCGGTGTACTGTATGTTTGCAGTCATTTATGGGTTTGAATGATGATTGACTGATTAACCAGATGGTTATAAAGAAACCCTTATACAGAAAGCAGTTTATCACATTTTGCTTTGCGTTTTTTCATAAAGCTTTAAAAAAAAGTCATTATCAGATCTATAGGGGATGATTTAATAGTTGTTAGTGCGAATGTGTTGACAGTTTGGGTAGTTAATATGAGTGGGGGGGCTGACCTGAGAACAGCTGTTTCCAAGGTCAGTGTCTGCTTCTGAGATAACAGCTCCACCTTGTGGTTTATAAAACAATTACAATTATTGTCCAGACAAAATTCCACATTAAAGGTTTTACTCAGTAGAATGCCAGTGAAACAGATTACAGACCACATCAAGGTGCTTCAATCCTACTAAATATCAGCATGGGTTTAGGGCTATTACTTTTTCAACAAAGTGAATAATAACAGGACTGATAGAATAAACCAGTAGCATTATTAGATAGTTATGATACAGATGGATTAATAGACTTAAGGACAATATTTTTGTGTCTTCTTAATGGTTTGTTTGTTTGTTTTGCTTTTTGGTATTATCATTCATTTTGAATTTTTTCAATCTTTAGTCCAAGGGACAAAATATTGAGTTATTTTAACATAACATTTTTCTGAACTGGTGCTATACCTCAAACTACATTCATCTTCCACTGAAAATAAAAATAAAATGCATAAAAGCTGTTTGAAAGCTAAACATTGACTTAAGTTGAAGGTTTTCATTAATATCATATTTGTACTTTATTTCTTATCTTCTACATTGTTAATTTATTATGAACTTGTGTGTAATTAGGTGACTGCTCAACAAGTTACATTTTAAATTTGAACCTCAAGTGTAACCATCACATTCATTTTAATAAAGTCTTATTTTAAAATGTCATTAAAGTGTTATGCCCAATGTTCATCCATTCACATTAAATATATCAAGTTGCATTTTGGGGAAAATCTGTATAAAATTGTAAAACATCTAGAATAAGGGGAATTTCAAGGGGGAAAAAAGTTGCAATAGCTTGAAACAGAAAGGGTTACAATAAAAGATTTTTTAATATATCAATTATTAATGGGTTATGAATGTGAAAAGGCCAATTTGATTTACCCAAAGTCCTTCAAATGACCCTGCGACTCAATTATGAATTCAATTAGCAGCGTTAGAGGGGTTAAAACACTCTGACCTTCTGTCCTGACGACGCGTTTGTTGTGCTTGGTAGTTTGGTCTTCGCTGCTTGCCGTAGCTAGGGCTCAGCGCTGCAGTTGTCGGTGTCAACGCTAAAAACAAACCACGGAAATAACACCTGTTATTGGTAAGTTTCTTAAATGTGACGCAACAAACGCGTTAACCCCGCATGTTTTCGTCTCTTTGTCATAGTTGACAATGTCCGTGTACACAAATACGTATGTTGTCATTAGAAAGTGATAGCGCCCAAATAACTAGCTTGTTCGTCAGCTAGCTAGCTAACTATTCCCAAACAGCTAAAAATATTCTGCTGCCTCGGACTGTGTTGAGATAAGGGAGGACCTGACGCTTCTAACATTAGCCAGAGAGCCATACACTTTTAAGTACGGTACAACCTCGCAGTATCTGTATAATCAATCAACCACAACTACAACTTACGGGTTAGTTGATGTTAGTCGATGAGTTGAGACTTGTTGCTTGTGGGCGTCGACGCACGGTGCTGTGTGAAGGACCTCTTAAACTGTTCTTATGAAGTCTTATTTTAAATTCTAGGAAAATGGAAAACATTCGTAAAGATACCAATTATGTCTGGACGAAATGTGTCTAAAATGATAAGTTCGGTTATTTTATTTTGTGTCATTATGTTAGTATATATCATGCCATTCCGTCACGGTAATGCAATCAAGACTTCATTCCATTTAGCTGTACCTGAAACACAGATTGGTAATGTGTATCTTGTAGCAGTGTGTATCTCTCTCTGTCTCGGACCGTTCAATCTAATTTTGATACAAAGATGAACAATGTGAGTGTCAGTCTTGATTTGCCAAGAAAAGCAGTTAAAGATACCAGTGAGTCAATGTGTTACTTGTTACCAACTCTGGTTGTAATTTCCAGAATCTGCTTGTACAGCTATCTCAGTGTGAATCCTTGAGATTGTTCCTTGCCTCGCAATAAGGGGATTGATGGCCTTTTGTTGTAGGTAACACTGTAAACAGAGAGATATCATGGGCAACACAAGTGACAGGGTGTCTGCAGATCGCCATGGAGCCAAGCCCCAACGTTCAGACAGTGGCAGCAGTCAGAAAGACCAAGACAGTTGCAGCAAATTGGTGGACAGCACTGATGACCCTAACATCTTCAACACCCGTGGATCAGAGAGCAAGGTACTGCTGGGATGACACCAAAACAGGACTTATGTTTGTCTCACAAGAATAACCATCAAATTGTCTGTTATTGCCAAATTAGGTAGCTTATAGTTGAGATGTGCAAATAAGCTGAATATAAATAATTCACTAATCACAGCCGAAGTGAAAAGGAGAAAGGAGGTAAGCTCCTGAATGCGTGAATGCACCTCTAACCTCTGCTTCCGTCCTATCCAGCCATCAGAAGAGAAGGAGTTCACCCCAGACATGGAAGATCTGGTGAAGACCAGTTCTCAAGCTAGACCCACTGTCATCCGCTGGGCTGGTGGGGGGAAGGATGTCTACATAGCTGGTTCTTTCAATAATTGGAGCACTAAAATACCTCTCAATAAGAGGTAAACATGAAGAGTTTTTGTAGTTGGCTATGAAGAGGAAAAGCCAGTGTTGCACTAATAAATACATTTTTGTCTCTGAAGCCATAATGACTTTGTAGCCATCCTGGATTTGCCAGAGGGAGAGCACCAGTACAAGTTTTTTGTAGATGGACAGTGGCTCCATGATCCATCAGAGGTACGTTAATATCACTGTAAATTCATTGTGATCAATTAAAGCTGCACAACTTGGCCAAACGTCACTTTTTAATATCACTTTAATTCTGTAGCCCTGCATAATATTTGTTGTTATCCTTGCTCTATGATTACGATAATAAGATTTTTGTCTGGTAGCCAGTGGTAACCAGTCAGCTTGGTACCATCAACAACCTGATCCATGTGAAGAAATCTGACTTTGAGGTGTTTGATGCCCTGCAAGTTGACTCGTTGGAGTGTTCGGACACATCAGGTCAGCCTACATCCTCACTGTCCATGGACCGTTCATACAGATTTTCAACTATAGGTTACAGTTATTGTTCCTTTAAAGGGGAAAACCATAGAATTTGTTGAATTTTTAATCTTACAGATCTATCCAGCTCCCCACCAGGACCATATGGGCAGCATCAATACATCTTCAGACCCGAGGAACATTTCAAAGGCCCACCTATTCTCCCGCCTCACCTCCTTCAAGTCATCCTCAACAAGGACACCAACGTTTCTGTCAGTTTCTCCAAATCTCCCTGTCTTTGCCTCTGATTTTCTGTTTTAAATCCATGTATTTCACTTAAACCTTGATTCATTCTTTGTTGTCAACTGTGTTTCTTTTCTGGTTCTCTCTTAATAGTGTGACCCTGCCCTGCTTCCTGAACCCAACCACGTCATGCTAAACCACCTTTATGCTCTCTCGATAAAGGTAGGAACCTTAGAAACTGCACTGAATTGTTGCTGCAGAATAATTTTAAGTATTTTCTCCATGGTGTGGACCTCACTGATGGCAGCATGTGGCTGTATTTTGTTTTTCTCTGTGTAGGATGGAGTAATGGTGCTCAGTGCCACTCACCGATATAAGAAGAAATACGTCACATCTCTGCTTTACAAGCCCATCTAAGCCCCAGCCGGTGTTCCTCGATGCTTTTAGAGAGCAGCATGTTTATATTCTGCTGGTTTTACCATCACATTTAGCCAATTCTTGCACTGAAACACATTTACAGGCGAGCTAAAGGCCCGTGGCTGTGACTGTGGCTCGGTTCTATAGGATACACCTCTGTCTACATAGGGCTCGTAACAAAAGTAGGTAAGTGTGCAGGGTGTTAGCCGGCAAGTGTTGCTGGCGACTAGACTCCAGTATTGAAAACTCTACTAAGGCATTTACTGTACCGGACAGATTAGAGACGGACAAAATCACTGTTGTGTGTTTGACAGTTTGCCGCACCTTTTGATTATGCATGTTGGTGTGTAATTTGACTATTTTTGTACACGAAGGACACAGGGATGATCCACCCATCTTTCATGCGACGTGCTTTAAAGAATCTGAATTATTGTTATTCAAATGGATGCTTTTGTTTCACTTCGAGTGTCTTGTGTAGGTCAACTGCTTTATTTTAAAACTGTGTTCTCTGTTGTTTTTCTCAGTGAATTTGGCTGTTCTTGGCTTGCATATGTGCTCTCTAGTCAATCTTTAGTTGCAAAAGAGAACCGCAGACTCGACATTGATTGTTCAAGAAGTGCAATATATTGCTGTAGAATGCACAGAATATACAGTATACATGACCTAAACTACCAACATTGGTGTCAGATAGTAACTTTAGAGTACTTTGCACAGGATGTAGATATTAATAGGAACTTGCCTTACCTCCTTGTCAGGATTGTAGCTTGGTAACGGGAGGTGTAAGGCTGCAGTCCCATGTTTCTTTCTGCTGTTGCCTTCGTCTTGACATAATTTTGTGAGCACTTTTGCATCCTGTGAACATCAGTGTTGACATAAGCTTTGAACTATGCAGCTGATAACTCTTGTACTGTAGCTTCACTGGGCTAAAAAGGTCAAATAACATTTTTTAGGTGTGCTGAAAATGCAGTGTTTACGTGTGCATATGGGCTGGGTTCTATCAAATAGGAATGTACTGTATGTACCTATTGTTTGTAGTACTTTTACACCATGGGTTATACACTTTGGTATAGCGGTGTTGCATACATTGAATGTATGTGACTTGTGTGTCGGTTTGGCAAATTCTTGTCAGAATAACAAAATCACAATGCGATTAGAATGAATGAAGCTGCCATGAGTTTGATATTATTTATTCCCACTGGTTTTGATGATGGTTATTTTTGCATTTTTTAATAATCTACACGTACATATAATCACATAAGTCTGTATTATTATGAAAAGGCCTTTCATTCATCAAGTGAACAACTATTGTAATTATTTAATGAATGCTAAGCCAAGCCATGCTGTTATGTCCAAATAATTTTAGACTTGGATGTGGTAAGGGAGTATGGATGTCACATTTTAAGGCTGAAACCAAAACTTGAATTTCACTACTGTTTGTTTTGGTGTTCATATCCTCTGAATGTGTTGTTTGCAAATAAAGAAGTATCTGCTTAAGTTTTATGTTTTCCTTTAAATTCTATTGTCAGTGGTCAACAATAGCAGCACACATGCATTTCCAAATGGTTTTATTCTTTTCAAAAAAGTCATTCATTGATAATACGTCCGTGAACACAACACACTAACTGTCATCAGAGACAGGAGCCACGAGTCCTGTATCGGCATTCTAGTTCATTATACACAAACAAACCTGGAACAAAGCTGCTGTCCAACCACATAGCATAGCTGCATCAATCAAATGGCTGTATATACATACAAAACTCGGGACCAACAACAACATTTGAGTCCCGTTTTAACAACAAACATTAAAAGGCTTTGTTTACGCTCGTAACAAGGCGCTGTGTGCATCCAAAGCGTCACAACCTCTCCAATCACTGGCTTTTTCTATCATGGACACATTTTCAAAGCTATTCCGTCAACCGGTTCAAAAGGAAATATCCAACTTTGTTTACTTGAAATATTTGGCAATTAACTCTTTTCTTTGTCCGAAGATGTGAGCGCAAACAAGACCTAATTTGGCTGATCTAAAGTAGACATCAAGCACTAATTCAAAGCCATTTTCCACTGTGTAGAGCAAATTGTATAACTCTCAAGCTAAATTTAAAGGCAAGCGAAGCGACATCGATCAGGGCTTGGTTACAGGTGGTCAATATTGTGATCTGTGACTTTAATAACATGAAGGCATAGTTTGAGATTTCTAATCCGACTATAATAAATGAGCATTGTCTAACATTCTGCTTACAAAACAAACAAAGCAGGAAGCGTAATCAGCAAACACATTCATAATACAATGATGTTTAACATCAAAATAAAAGAAGCTATTGCACAGCTACCCAGATAATCCACTTTGCAAAAAAGCAAATGTTGGATGTGTTTATTCATGTCACGCGCACACACACACACGCACACACACGCACACATGCCCACACACATGCTTATACACACTCACACCCAAAGGCAAACTTAACGACGAAAAAGCAGGATATTTACAGCTTAAAATGGCAAATGTACAGCGTAAACACATCGAAGCTAACGTGAAGTCGAACTGCAACACTAATCAGTGAGGAATTACAGAACAATGATCCCACCAGTAGACTGCCAAAGTTTGCATCATTCACAAGAACTTCATAATATATATTGCCATTGCCATGGGAATGATTAGACGGCCTGAACCAAGAGAAATAACAAAGACAACAGCATACTTGTGGCAAAAATCCACTTTTGAGTTTTGGTCCATAAAAGGAGCTCGTTTCTGTGGCGCAATTCAAAATGACCTGAACCAACTGTCTAACGGTTACCGTCTCTGTGGTTCTAGAGGCCCTCGAACAATAGGTCTGCACGTCGATATCCCGATCAGACCTCAGTTTTGTCATTCGCATGGATAAGGCAAGTCAAAGTGAAGAAAGGAATTCAACGTTCAAACTTTGGCAACTATTGGCAATCCGCTGTTCAATAACTTTGATTTTTACCTTTTACAATCTCTGTCATGCATTAACACTCTGTGGTACAATATTGCACTGATGGTCTCCTAATGTTATGACTGTTGTGACTAATAATCCAGTGTCACGCAAAGAAATTTTTAAAAAGCTGGTGCAGCATGATCATTGAAGAAACGTCATTATTGCACATGCTCGTATGAGAACTCCTACAGAGGAGCTTGAATACGCGTGTTTAGCCCGGTTCCATTTGAGCACTTTTCTCTCCCATCAGTAACCCCTTTACACTACAATGTGGATCCTTCATTAAAAATTACACTTTTACACAGAGGCATTGATAGACCAAATTCTTCAGTCTTAAAATTTTTCCAGTCTGTTTGTGGGTGCCAAAAACAATCTTTAGGACCTAAAAAAGGAGGCTTGTGACTAAAATGGAACCTTTCACTGGCTTTTGTTCTGCTATACATAACCCTTGTGTGATGGCTTGTATACCCATCATTAGCTTTCTCCACAAATACAGATATACCAAGAACACAATCACTCAGCAGTAATCACCGATACTCACAGATCTTAAGAACATTTCACAATGTTCAGGTCAAGTACAGGCAAACAAGGTCATTGACACTGATTTTTGTAAATTGAAAGGGAATGGACCCTTACGGTACATGTTAGCTTTTGTCTGTGCTCTTGGGGTCCGTAAGGGTGCATTCAAAGGACAAGTTCAAAGATAAGTGAATGCCACATATCTCCAGAATGCGGCAACTTACAAAAAAAAGTCAGTAACCTAGTTTGGACGTAAACGATCTGAAAATCGTGACATTTTGTAAAACCACCAGAGTATCACTTTAACCTCCCTCCTCTCTGTCGACTCATACATTGTGGATGTCGTAATTATTTGCATTGCATTTGCAAAAAAGTCCCCCTTATGAAAAGTGCCACAAGACGTAAACTTGCATTTCAGTGGCAGTCAAAATTGTGGATTTGTTGTCTTCGAGTGAACTGTGATCGATCATATGTGTGTGAACGTGTGTGCAGAATTCCTCTCACAAGCCATGGGTAAACATGCATGAACACTTATTCCGTCCACAGGCTGTCTGGTTTTTAGGCGAGGATGTCCGTAGATACAGATGCGGGGCTGTATTCAAGGATCATTGTCGCAATTTACAGATTTTCAAGTCAAATGTTAGATTGTATTCCACGGTTAATATAATGACAACGGAATTTCAGAGTAAGCGCGTTTCTGTAATACAACCAAAACGCCATGACATAATCAGAAACCAGACGTAAAACACGTCTGGTCTGAGATCGGAGCCTACGGACAACTTCAACCGACTCCATCTGTAGGACGCACGTCACTGAAACCACCGGAGGCACATTTCAAACACCTTCTTCTGTCACGAACACAACGAGGCAAACTGTTGTCTGTGTCACTCAAAGACAATAATACAAGCGGTGTAAAAGGAACAGAGAGTGAATGTGGGAGAGGGAGAGGAGTTTAGTAAGGCTCAAGGTGCAGATTATACTGCGCACATATTGCCTACAGGACGGGGGCACGGAAGCACTCTCGTGGCTTGGCAGGGTGCGCTTGATGGGGCAGGAAAGGCGGTCGGGTGAAGGGAGGCGGGGTCTTGGCTGTTTTAGCGTAGAGGTCAGAGTTCCGAGGTGGTAGCGTTGAGGCTGGTTCTTTAAAAGGGCAAAGTCTAAAGCAGGCATTGGCTGCTGCGCTTCCTTGCTGCTGTACGCTGATTGGCTGTAGCCAGAGTGATTCCGGAAGCACTGCTGGTCTTCAGGATACTCTGATCAGGAAGCCGCACTCCGGCGACACCTCCTGGTTCCTCAGCTGAATCGGAAGAAAAGAGGTAATGATTAGGTGGCGTTATCCAGACAATAAAAATGTGTGACGTTACGCTACGTTCCCATCTTTTGTCGTATATCACATAACGCAACTCGGACCATCAACTCATAAACAACACTGCACGTGTGTAACGCAGTGATGTAGGTGATACCAAAATTGATGAAAGTTCAAACCCTGCACAGTGACGCCACATGCATAGCCTAGACAGCACAACACACAGCATAAATGCTAGCCACTACAATAGTTAGTGCGCGGCGCCTCCGCGTTTACAAAATCTCACCCATGACGTGTGTGTGTAAAGTTGTGTGACCGTCGTGCTGGCCTAAGCTGCCTATGATGAAGCTTGGCAGATACTTAACAACTTTCTAGCTGCTATGCTAGCTAGATGCTAGTGGTTCCATAGCATTACTTTGGGACCTAGCTAGCTAGGTAATGTAATTGTATCATAAATATTAAGGTGAAGTGTTTCATACTTTATAATGTGAGAACATTAAGATTTGTTGCCCGTTGCTGGGGCAAAGCCCACTCTGAAGTCAACTTCCTATTAAGTTGATGGTCCATAGTTGGATTTCTCCGTTGGAAAGAATGACTTCCAGTGAATGGAAACAAAAGATGTGAACGTAGCGTTGGGCGTACAAAAATTCCAATAGTGCTGCTTGCGGATGAGGAGTCGCAGATGAGTAAGTAGAGAGAGAGCAATGTTGTTATTCACACACAAGCACACACTCTCATGCTGCTGTGAGAGTCCCCCTGAGATGCATTAATGTTGAAGGTGTTTAGATAGAACCACTTTTAGCTATGTTTGTATATAGGAACCAGGCAGTATGTTGTCATTTTGGCTCTCGCTGTGTGACCTCCATGTTGGTTCACTGGTTACTGTAATAATAGTATAGGAGGCAGTTAGGAGTACATTAAGAGGTGCAGTGGTGGTGTAATAAGTGAGGATATTATAGGTTCGGGAACAAATCATGCATCTCAAATCGAGTTCAACCAGTTAAGAAGTATAATCTTTAGAATAGATAAGTTTGTGACATCATCACATCTTTCCCCATGTTCAGCATCTCTCATATACACTCAAATAATTCCTCAAAATGCTGAAAAAATGAACTGCTAAACAACTGTGTGATGGGATGATAAAGCAGTGATATCAGCGTGAAGACAAGCAAATCCACCGTGAGATAAAAGCTGCCCCCAGACCAAAAGACATTTTTGGCAGTTTGACCAGTAGCAATAACACAGAAATATCTGTGGGGGACAGCATGTAAACATTCGTACGGCCACAAGATGTCAGACTATTACCAGCACAGGGAGAGGAAGAGGAGGAGCTTAGAGAGGAGAGTCTCAGCTCGTTCTTCTGGGGGGGGGAAGGGTTCAGATAGAAGAGGAGAGACAAATGCAGGATGAAGGAACAATAAAGAGGAGGGAAAAGCCACAAGTGATGAATTTACAGTATATCATAACAACAGAGGATTAGGATACCTAACACGAAATACAGATAGGGACAATAATGTGACATGAGGTACTGTAAATAAACGTTTGTGCTGACCTCTAGGTTTGTCCTTGCTTTCTTAAGCACGTCTCGAGTCCTTGACACTGCAACAAGACAGAAAAAGAGCTGAAAGTCAATAACTTTGGAACTGGACATGATAGAAAAACGTTTGCTGGTTTGTCGATAATCTTGACAATACTGTAATAAAATTCATGATTGAGGGATGGAGCCATAGTTGGTGAAGTCCCTGTTCAGCAGCTCTTACACTGATTGACGATGAAGTGTTCCATGCTCTCCTTGGTGCGGCTGGTGCTCCTCAGTCTTTGGATTGTCCCCTTAAGTACCTCTTCTTGCTCCGAAATACGCAATTTCAGCGACAAGATCTCCTCCTGCATACACTGCTCCTACACAGACACAGGCGATATATTTACCGTACTTGGTTTTAAAGCTGATGAAGATCAGACTAGTCTTGCTAATTTATTCAGTAAATGAGTTTTAAGCACCATTGAATAATATTTCGTGGTACAAACCTTCTTGAGGTTTTGGATGGAGTGATCCGAGCTGGGCAGAGCGGCCCTCCAGAACATCTTCAGCAGAGACATGGCCTCCTCTAGGATCTGTCTCAAAGTCTTGGTGTTGGACAGAAGATTCTTCACGCAACCATAGTCCAAGACCTGCATATAGGGTACGGTTAGATTCTGCTGATTTACAGTATCGCAGCCATTCATTGTTCAGTTCATCGGTGCAGCATTTTATCACGGCTTCTCGCTCTCACCAGGTCACTGCTGTGTTTCTGGCTGCTCTCCAGCAGCGGTTGGCTGAGGCAGGCCTGCAGAGTCGATTCCATACGCTGGACAAGGCTCCTGCCCTCCAGGACTTGCTGCTGCAGAGCACTGAAATCATCCACATGACCGATGGAATGGCGGCCATTACGGTTTGCGAATGATCCATCGGGCGCCTCCCCCTCCAGCTCTGAGTGAGGGTCAAGTGTGTCTGTTCCCAGGAAACGATAAAGATCTTCCAGTAAGGTTTATACAGATGAGGTCAGGCAATGATATCAGAATGAAAATATTAGAATCAAAACCAGGTGTTACGCTTTCAAAGCAAAAGCGTTTTTTCTAAATGCGGATTAACTAAATGCCGTCATGCAGTCAGATCTAGTCACACCATTGGTTGTGCTGTGGCTGTCATCCAGGTCTGAGTAGGGCGGACACGGCGATCCACAGTTAAACAGACCAATGTCCCTGACTGGTGGTGAAGGAGCTGGGTCTGGGGGGCACACAGACACACAATCCAGGCTTGGACACACAGCAAAGCACAGAGAAACACACTAAACCTCCTGAGATTTTGAGATTTTTCCACTACAGGCCTGAATCATACCGAGCAAGTGGCCTGCTCTCTTTTTCCCTACACTCAAGCTCTAAAAAACATTTTTTTAAACACTATTCTACTGCAAACAACAACTGAGTCCCTGAACTGGATTATGGAGGACAGAACAGACAGAGCAGTGCACATGATTGATAAGTATTAAGCCTCTCCACGGTACAATTATAACAGTGTCCTGTTATATAATACATATTTTACTATTGATCCAACAGTTATATTGTGAAAATGCCACGATAATTTGATAAAGCACTACTGGTCATGGACCAATCCTGAACCTGCCCTCTCTCAGGAGGTTTTCAGCTTGGGTAAGATTCACCAGCAGTGGAAAAACACCATTAGTATAGCAAAGAGACAGCTAATCTATCAATCCAACAATTCACATGCAGTCAGTGTTATTATTAGTCGTAGATTAAATGTTCAGCAGGTGTGTAATGCAAACCCATATCAGAGTTTGGCTCTCACCGTGCAGCAGTTGTCGTCTGTAGAAGCTGTCTCTCTGAGGACTGGCAGTGAGGGCAGAGAGGGAGGGGGTCCTAGGAGAACCCACTCCTAACTTCTGCTCCAGCTGCTTGTGGAGCTCCAGCTGTTTGAGGGCACTGTTCTCCTGGACACTGTTCTGCAGCTGGGCCCGCAGGCTCCGCACCTCCCCCAGCAGCTCCCCCAGCTCCACTGGGAGGCCTGGGAGATCACACAGGTACCCTAAACCAAAATATTAACCATGCATGAAGGCCATCGTTTTCATTTTAGAAAAGAGAGTATATTAAATTATTTACATTTTTACAAGATTTTATGATTCACAGGTTATTGAACCAGATTTACCTTTGTTAGCCTTTGTGCTGGCACACACACACTCGTAAACCTGCAGCTCACGTTGCAGAGAGTGGATCAGCTCCCTGCTCTCACACAGCTGCTGCTGTAATAAAGACACCTCATGCTGGAGCCTGAGGATGCACAGATATGTACTATTAGAGGACAGACACACAAACACACACTGTGCTAATCATCTTTTCAGCACACAGGTGGATCCACCCACCTGTTTGTTTTCTCCTGACCGGCCTGTCGTTCCTGCCGTAGTGTGTGGATCTGCTGTCCCTGCTCCTGGCTGTGAGCCTGAAGCCGTCTTAGCTCCTCCTTCCACTGCTCTGCCTCCAGCTCAGCTTGCTTCAGACGGGCGCGTCCTGTAAACACCGCCTCTCTCAACTGCAGCACCTCCTCACTGGTGTCTGACGGACGAGAAAGGTAAACGCAAATGGGTAAATGAAGAAATATCATCATCATCGCCATCATTTTACTGTTAAATGCAATACCTGTGCTGGTCTGTAGGCGTGACTGGAGAGCAAGGTTGTCTTCTTTCAGTATTCTGATCTCATTGGACAGCTGAGTAACCGTGTCCAGCCCCTGAATGTAGATGTTCGTGGGCGCTCCTGCAGGGAAACAGGAATTTCTTGCAATTGCTGACATAAATCCAAGAACTCCTTATTTGGTTGTACTGCAGTACTGAAAAGTGCACACGTGCGTGGCCTGCAGTACCTCCATCACGGCCCGTGGAGGCCAGTCTCTCCTCCAGTTGCTGTCGGAGCCGCTCGTTGGTGCGAATCGATTCTTCCAGGCGCTGGCGAAGACACCTCACCTCCCGCAAGTGCTCTTCTATCAAGTTCACTCCTTTAAAGGGAAAAGCAACAAAATTTGATTCTTCCTCTTATATTTTCTGGAATACATCTTTCAAGTGCTTAATCTGTGGGATGATATGAGGCAAATAAAAATTCCAGATTTATACAAAATTAGCATAAATTTGCATGTTATGTTATCCATCATATAATTCCTCTTCTGAGTCAGAGAGAACAGCTTATGGTCACACCTGCATGGCTGTTTCCTGATTGATGTCCAGATAGCCCAGAAGAGCTTCCGGCCGACTGAACTACATTCTCCATATCCCACGATGCCCCACATGTCAATAGACCTGAGTCGGACTTCAATGAGTGGCCTTCAGGGATGCCACCCAGCTGGTATTGTTGAAAGGCATGATGATGGGAGAGCTGGTTGTAGGTGGAGAGGTCGTGCTGGTTGTGGGCACCGGCTGAGAGAGTGGGCAGAGCGTTGTCACGGGGAACCCCAAAGCCTGGAAACAGATTCGCACGAGAATATCGTCACGCCTGTATCAGTGAGATTTGTATTTGTTTTACACTTTTGTTACACTCCCAGGCCCCTCACCCCTATTTTGCTCATTCATCTGTTTGTACAGTTTGTCCAACTCTTGGCGAACAGTATTCACAGACAAAGCCCGGGGGACCGCGTTGATGCGCTCGCCCCAGAGGTCAGGCCCAGAGGGGAAACATTGGGAGGAGGAAACAGGCCCATTGATAAGGGCTGGAGGAGGATGACATCAAGCAATGGGTACAGAAAGACAAGGAGGGAGAAATAAAAAGGGAGCTGAGATGAGGATAAAAGGATTCATGGCTACATAACAAACCATCACCATCAGGGTGTCCCATACCTCTGGACGATGGACGGTTCAAACCAACAGGAGCTGAGCAACACATGTTGGGACAACTATTGGAAGACTTGAGGCCATGAGGAGGAAGGATAGATGGAAGGACTAGAAGAAGGGAATGGAAGGTGAAAGGGTAGAAAAAGGCATTTGGAGGCAGGAGAAGGGAATAAAAAGAGAGAGAGAGAGAGAGAGAGAGGTTCCCTACCGTCTGGATCGGGGCCGTATCCTGGCTGCTGCCGGTGCTCCTCTTGATACTCTCTGACATCTAAATCTGAGCACAGATCCAGGTCCTCGTTGGTTCGACACTCGTCCGAAACCAAAGAGGTCCTGTCCGATTGGTCGGTGGTTTCGGACAGGGCGTGGCAGCTGGACGGGGTCTCTGGACGTTGCTGCAGCTTGGTGTGAAGTGACTCAATGATTTTATCCTTCTGCTGAAGCTCCTTACTCAGCCTGCAAGTCCACATAAACACACAAAAACAAGGGGAATGGAGTCTCCGGTGAGAGTTGTTAAAGAGAAGTGAGATTATAACATATATAACTATAACTATTATTATCTATTATTATCTATAACTGTTATAACATTGAATTAGAGCGTCTACGACCCTTACTGTTTAATTTGACGCAACAGAAATTCCCTGTCTTTCTCCAACAGCATTCTGAGAAACGATGTCTGTCTCGCTTGGCCTCCGACCACGTGGAAAGACCACAGAGAGTCCCTGTATATGGGACTGCTTTTAGAAAGCATCGATTTCCACAGAGGGGCCATATGACCACCAATCCAGCTCAGCTCAGATGAAGTCCTCAACGCCCTTAAAGTCTGAGCTGATTGAATCTCATTCGATCACAGAACTACAGACCTCTTATACGACCTTAGAAATCATATCTGACAACGAATACAAATCCCACAGAAATTTTAGTAGTTATCCATGCTGGTCCAGATGTTACAGAAATCCATAAATTTGATTAGATCCAAGATGGACAAGCTTCCAGTGTGAGAGCGGACCAAAGCAGGAGACAGTAAAGGACTCTCACGTCACTCTGAGCCTCTTAAGCAGGGCTTCTACTCCAATAAAGCAACTTAGTAAAGGATCCACTCTGTGGCTTGGATGTGGATTAACCAACCTTCTGTCTCTTCTCCCCCATACAGTACAAGGCCATGTGGACGGCTCCTCATGTGACCTAGAATATCACTCGACAGGGTGAATCACTAAGATAGAGGTGGTGCCTGATGGGAAGTACCCCGTAGGCTAAATCTGGAATGATTTCTATTCACTTCAAATGTTCGTGATGCGTGTGTGCAGGTGTGTGATTAAGCAGGTGCAGTTACTATACATAGACATTCTCTGACATTCAAGGCCAACGTGGACTTCGAATGCAAATCTTTAAAGTGATTATAGGTGCATGTAAATTGGCCGTTAAGCCAATTAACCCGAGGTGCAAAACTGCTCGGATTAAGGTTCGAATCCAGCTGGGGCCTCACTGTGGGGAGTTTGGCAGGTTCCCTCCGCTCCGCTCATTTTGGTCATCGATTAATCAACTGATTATGTTAATTATTAATCAAGTGATCGGTATTTCTGACTGTCTACAAGTCAGAAAAGGATATAAAAACTCTCATTCTAAAGGCGTGTAATTAACGAATAAACTCACCGTAATGCAAGCAGCTCATGACCCGTCTTGTCATCGTGGCCCTCTACACGATCTCCTACGTAAATAAGACCGGAATCAGCAGGGAAGAAAGATGAGAAAGACCACACGAATATGGAGCTATAAACAATGAAGCCAATTTCTGTGTCGGGAAAAATAAGATGACATTTCTTACGTCCGCTGATCTTGGCGCCCACTCTGTGTGCGAGGGCCGTGCTCTGTGCCAGCTGCTCTCTGAAGCTCTGGCCCATGTAGTAGTCAATATCGTTGGCACGCAGCAGCTCCTCAAAGGCCTGGAAGATGTCGACAATATGAGCTATCACAGGCGGCCCTTTCACACATTACTTAATCAAAAAGCAATAAATCATGAATGAGCAGACGGTTGAATTATGGAGAAGGCCTTATGGTACCTTGGTAGTATCGCCCAGGTGCTGTGTGAGGATGTGACACACTCCTTGTCCCTCTCTCATCCTCTGCCTCAGGTGGGACAGCTCACGGGCTTGCGCCTGGATCAAAGAGTTGTACTTCCTGTAAAGGCAGGAAGAGGAAGGACCACACGGACACAGGAAACCTTATTATTAGCACAAATTGATAAATATCTCTGGAACGCTCCAACGTGTCACTGTTCAAATGATGGCATTAAACATGTTTGCACGTAAATCAGGGGTCCCGAACTCACCCAGGCCATGTGGCACATTTGCCCTCTTCCGCCTGACCTTTGCCCTCAATCCCGGAGCTCTTCAGCTGTGCCTCTAGCGAGGCAACTCGTGCCACGAGTTCCTGCAGCTCCCTGTTAGGTTTGGACTTCGAGCGAATCCCTTGGGTGTCAGACATCCAGCCCTCATCATCCTCTACACCGCTAGGAGCTGGTGATGCCTCAAATGCCCAGTTTACCTGGAAATCCAGGATAAAACAGGATACATTTCAACCCCAAAATAAAGTGCTAGTGGTACGGCCACATGTGGAAGAGCGAAGGTGTTGTTACCTTGCGTGGAGTGCGTTCCAGGCTGGATGCATAGTCGCTGGTGGCAGAAAGGGAGCGGACACGCAGTTGTAGCCCTCGGATCACTTTGTGGCAGCGGGTCAGCTGGGAACGCAGGTCCTGGACCAGAGAGGCTGACTCGTCAACCATCTCACAAGGACTTCTACCACTGCTGCAGTTACCAGCGTACCAGCCGCCACCCACGGCCTCATAATCCTGATGATGGGACAGCGACGTGCACATCTCCAGGTCGTCAAACTCTGACGGAGCGAGACGTGAGGAGAGACGATTAAATGAT